>JACDNR010000175.1:0-49652 GCA_013421045.1 Propylea japonica | reverse complement strand
GTAACAGAAGTAAGAAAAGTCGATATTGATCTAAATAATTATGTTTAAATGCGATAGCGACTTTTCAGAAATTGTCAATCGTTTTTATGATTTTACTGCGAGAAAAAACCCCTACTCGGTTATGAATTTTCTCATATTCATTGTGATCTATTAATCTATTAGTGTTCGTAGCTCTTCTCGTCGTATTTTTAAAATGAATAAAATGATTTTCATTTAATTTTCTAAGAAATACTCTTATTTTTAAATCGAGTTTCATTTTGAGGTACAGAAAAAATCAAACATAGGTAGGACGCTAATAGAGAAATTCAATCTATATCCTATATTCCTGCTTGTATAAGAAATAGTTTTGATTAAGACCTATTGTCAGTTATTTTTGAAGAATCTCATATGAATCTTATAAAAAATAGAAATAGATCATGACAATCATTCCACCACATAGAACTGTAGTTTAAGAAACTAAAACTATCTAATTTTGAGCAAGTGTGAATATGTATATCTTAAATTCCCTGAAGTACCAAAGTGGCACAAAGTTTCGATTTGTTGAAAACATCAGAGAAAAAATTATGAATTCGAAGGAATTGCCGAAAATCTAGCAGTGAATGAGAACCCTTTTTTGGAGTTTCCCAAACAATTATTCATTTTCATTTATATCAGTGCAGATCCCAACTAAGAAGGCATTTATGCGGTTATTTGGGCGCCCAGTGGTTGAATTTTTGACGTGAGGGAATGGTCATATAAGGTGCCGAAATTCAAACATAAAAGTAATAAAAAATTTAAGTTTCCAAGTATGAAATTGTAATTTGAAATGATCACCTGTTATGTGAAAATCATGCCGAAGTAAGCCAACTAGATTCACTCGCACTTGTCCGTTATTAAAAATAAAGTCTCCGAAGTAAATCACTGGGTGAAACAGAACAAGATTAAACTTTTGCGAAAGCGAGAATACACTTTCTCCGTCGTCGATCGTCGCGATCTATTCAGTGACTCAGTAAGAACTGTCTGCGCGTTCAGTCGTCAGAAGCAGCAGAGCAGCAGCAAGCCATTAGCATACGACTAAATTCGTGCGAGGAGGACGAGCCGAGATTGCCGAGAGGATCTGACTATCTGACCCGGACCGAAAAGATGTAGGTTATCGTCACTGTTCTTTTTTCGACCTATTCCACCACCAGCGGGTAACAGATTAAACAGAATTTAGTGCTGACTTGGTTGGCCATTCTCACGTATTTATCTCGGTCAGTGGCGGACATCGGAGGCCTCCCAATTTATTTGGGTACAAAAACAAGGAAGTGGAAATCACAACATCACGTGCCAACACACCAACCGGGGATCCGCAAGGTTCTCACCAACGCCTCCTTTATTTTTCACATGAAGAGCTCACCCTCGAAATGTTTCCCAAGAAGTAGAAGATGTTCCATCTCACTGCGAACATTATTTGCCTTTGAGTTTACAGAAATTCGCTAGTTCAATGGATTCATATCTGACCCTCTCCTCGTTATATTTTTCCGGTGAATATCGAGGTGAAAGATGGTCTTACAAAAAGTACATCAAGGTTAACACCTGCTGGACCTAAGCCTTTCTGTGGGCTTGGAAAAGACCAATATAAGGCAGCGGTCCAGCAATGGAATTTGAATAACAGAATAACCCACTGGAGAGACACTCCCAAATTTACTGAGGCGAGATGATTTCACCTGCGTATACAAGAAAGATTCTGAAGCTGTCACGTGCTGAGCTTCGGGTGATGGTGGGACCTCTGAGGGCAACTGAAAGTTAGGAGATGAGATTTGCAGGCTCTGGACACCCACGAGGTAACAGCCAAAGTTTCTAAGTAGGTTATTGGTTTCATCAACTTTCTTGGGTTTTCATGAACGAGGAGGGTAGAGAACAACCCCAGTTCTCATGATAATAAGAAGATGAGAGATGTCCACCATGAGGATAGCATGTGGTACCATCACATAGATTTGATACAGCAGTTTCACACAGTTTTAGACAGAAATCAAGTGTTATGTTTGTTGTATAAGTTCAAAAGCCATTATTTCCCTGAAACGCCCTTTCTAATGTGTACTATATATTATCGAAAGAAAAATGATATTTTTCCAGGCAGGTTTGGCTTCACAATGGTTCTCGACTAGATAAGTTGATCATCCCACAGCTGGGTTGCGGATTGCCATTCCGAAAAGTTGATTGTATGCTGAATGTTAGCTGCTAGATCAATAATAATTGGCCAAGTTGATATCTAATCAAATCGCCGGTGCTATGCCAAGGACAACTACAGAATCGCAAAAATGATATTTTTTCGTAGAAAACGCGGTTACTGGCCTGTGTTAGAGCTGCTTTGAACGGAATAGGAAAATGACCAGTTTTTGTTGGACATTTTTTCGAATGCGGAAACAATAATCAGACCGATTAACTCACAGATTCGTATTTGAAAAAAACGAATATATATGGTGGACATTTAAATCGTTACGTAATATTTCAGTTAACTAGAAATCATGTATATTTCATCATAAATTGAATATTTTATGTGAAGCACAAGCATCTGTATAGTATGCATCGAAATATTTCGAACGAAAACGAATTTAGCAGGTGTAGAAGTTTCAACATATCTGAATTATCTATGTATTGTGAATGTTATTCCTGTCCAAACGCCGAAAAATCTTCTTCTTAGACATAGGTGTGCTCTAACACCTGTGTCAATGAAATGCATATTAAATCAGGCATTTCTCAATCAGTCACTGAATTAACACAAACTGTTGCGAAATAACAGGTTATATCTCAATATTTCTTTCGCCTTCTATCCACTAACATATACCACATGGAATACTGTTATGCATAGAATATCATACCCATCTGAAAATCATTGGCTCTACCAGTTGCGACAATTTTTAGGAGAACGTTTATTAACCCGATCTTCGATTGAAATCACACTGGTGATTCCTTTTTGGTACCAAATATTCGATGAAAGAGACGATCTCAGCCTGTTCGAATATTTGATGAAAGCTAAACTACTGAAGTTTGTAACGATTGGAATACGCAAAAGTATTTTTGCGTTTGAGTTTCCATTTTAAATGTTACTCTTACATAAATTATTGCATGTTTTCTGTTTGTTCGTCTGGTACTCCAGTACCAGAGTAGCCTTCAGGAATACGTCATTTTGACATCAGTATATCACACGTTTTAATCATTATTCCGAAATTAAATTCGATATTAAATCTATGGGAGATGATTACTCTTCAGTAGGGTCCTGTAGCGGTCTTCGAAGAACAGAAAATTCGAAGAATCATCGCTCGGAAAGCCAGACCTGGTTCAGAACACCCTCCTGGCCAAATAGCAAAGAAGGTAAGGTATTTATTTGAAAAGTTTTAAGTTTCGATTTTGTAAAAACGGCGAGAGAGTTCTTTCTCTGAGCTCTGGTCATACGCAGACTAGTATGGCACCTACCCCGTTTTGCACCGAATAAATATTGTGCCGATTTCTGGCATATTCTTTCTGTTTTCCTTTGACGTTGTGATTGCTAGATCTAATGCTAGGAATTCCCAGTGTACGGAGGTGAGCGTGGAGTATGCCAACTTGGCAAATTCAGAACAGGCAACGCACAAAATCATTAAATTCAACTGTTTCACTTTCCTTTTTTCGCGATATCTACAGATTGTATGAGGTCGGCAAATGTATAAAATATCAATGCGAATAATAGTCAACTTTCTAGGACGTTAGCGACGCTTTGCATAAGAATTTCGCACACACAGGAGCAGCAGTTAGCTCATCGTGTAAATACACTTTTCACGTACAGCTCTTCTGAATGATTTCACAATTTTATTGTTGCTCGACAAAAGTAGATCGCGGTTGGAGATATTGTTCTAGATTGAAAACCGACTGCTAGGGCAACAATGTATGAGGAGAGCGGCCATTTATGCTGAAACATACCTCGGACAAAACTACGTATGTATAATTGTTCCATTGTTGCTTCATTCGCCGCAAATATTAAATAGAACCTGATGTGAAATATTCGAATGATTGAAACATTTGAAAAAATCTGGCTGCAGCATTTTAAGACACTACTCTGCTTTTAATTATCGTTTCTATTTGTTTTAAACTGCCATTTATTTATATTTAAATTAAGTACATATATCGGAAAAAATTTTAGGCAATTTTGGGTAAAAGAGCAATGAAAGAAACTGTTTGAATAAATTAGATATTTATTTTTCTGGAAATGTATTCAATCTAGAATTTTCATTTTTTATACCAGATTATCAACAAATTCTGTTACATAGTTTCTTACGTTTGAATGAATTTAAAAAAATAATGGTTATAGCGCTTTGAATAATATATAAAATTTTCTATTTTCATGAAATCTATTGGGAATTCATTATCGGGTCCTCCAAAACATGGGTTAAAACGCCATAAAGGAAATATATTCGTGTTGATTAGACAAATAAAATGAAGAGCGAAGCATCAACTGTAGAAACTTTCTCCAACACAGTTATTACTTCTACATAATCAATTTAACGGAACCTTGTCGTAATTTAATCCATTCTTCCAAAAGCCACAGAAGGCAATTAGATTAGATTATGGAGGTAACTATGCTACAAGTCTGACTTCTTGATGTCATAAAAAATACGACAATAAAATCAACACTGACCACTTTCGCTATTATATGTACTCAGTCATAATTCCCAAGGTTGTATCACTTAAAAGTCTATATCAGTTGATTCAAAGAATCGAAATTGCTCATATCATTCTGCCCCAGAATCGAAAAAATATAAAAAATTTGTAGAAAGACGTTCAAAACGAAAAAATATCGCTGACTGGATAAAAAAGGGTGTGAAATATCGTTTGGCAAGGAGGAAAGAAAAAAATTATATATAAAAGTTTTGAATTATTTTCTCATCTAAAATAAAAATTAATTAATTTATCCCTCTCAATTTCAACGTCGATATGATACATAATACGGATCGAGACTACGATTGAATAATCAGACAATATTCTCAGAATATTGACAATTATGGCGTATATAATGAATTGAACATGTCTGGGATGTCTCATTTATTTATTTATGCACTACTTATAGATTCCGAAGATTCGCGACAGAGATTAATGTTATTCAAATGGTTAAATCTGTTTTCACCGAATAATTTCAAGGTGATTTTTCGAAAAGTCAGCCTAGCCATCAACAAAAATGCATTTAAAAATATAATGCCGGATTCAGACTTACAAATATTTACGCTTTCATTCCTTCAGAATTATCTCAACGCAAATAAAAAATGTTAAATTATTTTTTATTTGTTTCTTACTAACTGTCTATCTGGGTTTATACATAGATTAACTTAAATATCATGAATTAGGGGAATATTCTCTCAAAAAGTATATTATCGTATTTTGAATACTTGAACATTGAAAATATATTTTGGAATAGACTTTTTGTTCAATTCTTTTTAATGGAATAGCTCTTTCATAAGTTCAGACGTTTTGAGCTCGAAAAAATGCGTCGTTATAATATTATTTTCAGGAACACTGACCTGCCTTCTTGCATCTACCTGACGTGATCTCACCTTCATATTCACTACCTGTTCAAAAATATTTTGATTTCAAATAGAGTCAACATATCATTATGCAGTTATCTAATATGGCTTCGTACGAACGTATAGTTTCCTGACCAGAAAGGGCAAGATTTTCATCTCATAGGTGCTTAGGAACTTCAACAGCATGTAAAAAAGAAGATACGGTTGAGGTCTTTCTAAATACTGCACTTTATTTATACCTGCTTGAAAAGTAATGCTTGTCAAGGGTATAAAATATTTCATTGCCGTCGTAAAACTAGACGGGCTCCCAACAATCAGAAATTTTTTTGTTAGAATTGTCTGAAAGTAGCAGAGAATCGAAATGATACACATTCGCGTCTGTAAACACTTTACATTTCGAAAGAGTTAGGCTTTGAATGAAGGAGATCTTACCTATACTTGAAATTTCACGGAATCTCATGAAAAATATCAACCGGACTGGTAAATATTTTTCCAGAATAATTCTGATAAAAGATTTCAATTACTACCTTAAAAATGTTCTAATTTCTAACGCTCTGTTTGAGGATAGGTCCAGAAATATTGTTACAGCATTGCCAACTTTTTTATTCAAATGTCCATGCGATTGACAGGGTCTAGTTGAAAGCACACAAATGAATATCTCAAAACATTCTGGCCTCTCAACAGGATTCCTGAACTTGTTAATGAACAATAAAAGAGTCCGAATGCGAAAAAGAAATTCTCGTACCTTTACGATAAAAAGGGGCTCTGTCGGGTCATTTAGAGGAGAATCAGCTGAATTAAATTTAAAGGACAAACATAAAAATCCAAAATTTATCAGGTAGATAACTAAAAAATCCAGTCGTCGTACTGTGGGCCATCTCCATGATGAAGAAATTGACCAATCGCCCACAAAAGATAGTCTAAATAACGCCTTCAACCTCTCTTCCTTTGAGAAAAGGACTATCATTTTCGAAACGTTGTGATTTCGAATACTGGCTCTCAGGTCAAAACACAATCAATAAAAAAAAATAATTAAAGAAAACATGATATAATTTATTTTTATTTGATATTATAAGTAAATTTAACATTTCAATAATTTATTTAATCTATCTATCTCTTCACCTAACGTATCGACACTTTCTTCAGGTTATATATTTTTTAGTAGTGCATCTTCAAGCACGGCCTGCAGTTTTTCTATTTATGTCCAGGAAAGTTCCAGTGTTCGATTTTCATCTGCCACTCTTGAACTATACATTGAGGCCATTATACGCGTTAATTTGGCCCAGATCTGCTTTGGTACTATCCATTTTGTCTGAGTAAGAGTTCCGCTTGTTCACGCAGCATGTATATTTGAAGAAGTTTCGACTTTTCTGTAGTTCAGCTATGAGGGTGTTGACGTGCTCTTCTAGAAATCGATTTTTTCGGATTTCCTAGCGCTGATTCGCTGTAATTTAACGATATGTTCTATTAATGTTTGTTCTGTCATTTCATTTCAGCATCGGGTTGAATAACTTTAACATTGTCTTCTGAATAACCTTCACCCTTTTCAGTGGTACCACCACTGAGTGAAGATCTAGAGGAGCTAGTGCTTCTGTCTGTATTCTTGTACTCCTCCAAGCTCTTCCTACAGCTATTGAGCTCCTTCTGCACTTCCTTCAACGACAACTCGTATTTTTCTTTTGATTATGGTATTTTCTCCTTTCTGATCGTTCAAATCCTTTTTAATTTAGCATTTTGTTCTTTTTCTTCATTCAAACTTTTTTGCAGATAATCAATTTCGTCTAGATATTTCTGTTTTGTTCTGACAGCTGTCCAAGTAGCATAGCGGCTTTAGTTTCGTGTTCTTTAGTTGATCTTTTAATTTGAGTTTGTTCGGGAGTTAATTTGATGTATTCCTTGTTTCTCTAAGCGGTGAATTCGACTGAAGTCTCAACATTTTTATCCGTCAATTGTTGAGTGAACAATAAAGTTCCCGCTTCCCTGGTTCTGCACGCTTCGATATCACTTTCTAGATCGAATTTCTGCACTTCAAGATGCCCATTTGCTCCTGACATGCTTTAATTGTTCCCTGCTCATTTATGACTGAAGTTTATATTGTTCCAATTGCGCAGTCTTCATCTGTAAGTCACAGCGTCTTGTAGCTGTTGGTCAGCACAGCCTCGGAGTTCGCTCAGTTTTTTTGCCTGGACTCTAATCTTTCCAATTCCAGTTGTTGCACTTTTTGCGAAAGGTCGTTATTTTCTTGTAGCATATCTTGTGTTTTGCTTGTAGTCGTTCCAGAGAGGTGTGTAGGCTTTTCACTTGGTTTTCCCCGTCATCTCTTTCGTGTTTTAGAAGGATGAAGAAGCTTGTTGTTCCTTACATCTTTGATCCAGAACGAATGCTGATTTTCCTCGGAATATTTGAACGACTTCATGGCTTCTTGGGCTTCTTTTTTTGCTTGTTCTATTTGTTCAACCGATTCCTGAGTTTCTTATTGAGGTTTTCTATCTATCGTTTTTTGACTGTCTTTAGCGCTTCCAATTCATTCCGTAAATTAGTTTGGCACCATTTCAGTTCGTTATCCAATAAGGTCATTTCGCTTTTCAGACGATCGAATTCTGTTGGAGAGTTTTTTGTTCATGAACTTTATTGTCGAACATTTGACATATCCTGGCTTTCTTCCGAGATTAATGTTCGTACTTTGTGATCTTGGATTTCTTTCTCTCTTTTTAATTCCTTCAGTTTTTTTCTCCGCTTTCTCTTTAGCCTGACTCTCTGCTAAAATTTTTTTCGCCAACCGCATACTTAATAACCATAGTTTCTTTTTCTTTGATGGCGTCATTTTTTTTTTTTTATTTGCTTTTCCGAGATTTTCAGCAATCTCTTTGTTACAACGAGTAGAATCGTTGTATTTTTTCTCTAAATTTTTTGTATTTCTTTCTCCAAGTCTTCAATTTGGAAAATAAAGGAGTGCGAGTTCTTTATACTTTTCCGAATCATTTTTTTTCGTCTATATTTATTGAATTTGGTTCGGTAGAATGGGTGTAAATGGATGTCATTTTCTATCACTGGCGTATTCTTCTAGGATGTTGGAATGTTGTAAGGGTCTTTCTTCTTCCGAATGTTTGCGAAGTCTCATATCTATTTTTGTATCAGTCTCGCGTTTTCAAACAAAAGAAATGTCATAGAAGTCATCATCACTTCTATAGATTCTGGAGGAATGTTCGATCTAGTGCCCATATCCTCATTCAAATTCCTTCAATCATTGGCGTTGGCTGAAATATTCCAAAATGTAGTAATCTTCTCAAATTTCAGATTTCTACGAACGGTTTTTGAATGAATTTGTGGGCGGGGCACTAGATTCACAATTGTTTGCTCCTATTGCCAATGACTTCTTTTCACATGAATATACGATGACAATATCTGACCACATGCGACATAAACGGTGTATGTGTTATTCTTATCATAAATATCAATTGAGATTACAATTTACCTATAATACATAACCCCGCCCAAAAATTCTACAATTTTTTATGAATATTTCGAAACGACAATGAAAAATTAATTTCAGATTACGGAATCTACAGAAAATTGAGTAGGATAGGATAGGTGGGCATATTAGGCAATAAAGAATGCATAAAACCAATTTCTATTTTGCTACGGATACCATGAAAGAAAAAGTGAGACCAGCAGGCATTATAAAAAATGAAAAGCGCTAAATCAAAGTTCTGTTTTTTGATCTGGAACTTTTGGAGGTCTAACTTATTCGGGACGACGTCGAAAAGCGTCAATTATGAGGAAACAATTGAAATAACGTGAGTTCGATATAAATTTAGATGACAAATAGGGGTTGAGTCCCACCCCCAAAATACTAAACATATGTTCCAAGAGGGCAAAAAATAAAGGGTCACGCGATGATATCTAATTTTGTCCTTAAAGGTTCTGGTTTTAAATTTGAACAAACCTCCGATCGTGGAGTCAGTAACTGGTTTCGTTTACAATTACATCAGCTTCAGGGTACAACACTGCTAGGGTGTTTGACATTCCTCTGATATCATGTGGGAATGATTTATTGCAATTGAAGGAGGGTTGAATGAAGACAATAACTAAATATATATCCGTTTGTAGATTTTGGGAGAACTGGAACAGGAAATGACTTATCGACTGTGAAATGGAATTATCTAGGTGACATACTATTTTTATACGCGTTTTGAAATAATCTCTATCTTTCCAGTGCTTAATAATTTGAAAAGTTGACATTTACATCGAAAGACAGGAACGTTTTGCAGTATAAATCGATAGTGTTCCTTGATTGTTTGTTTACAACTCATCAAAACCGAAAGTGATGTATTAAAATGGCGGTATACTGGTTTAAATCGATCTTACACGAAATAGGTACAATGGGAAATGTAGATTATTGCGGAAAACATGCACGAGAGGCATTCGAGAAAACAATATATTTTATTTTTAACGTACGTTCATATACAGGATATCCGATGTGATGTGGTCGGTGCAGTCATTGATGTCTTTGGGTGCAATCACAAATGACGTTCTGACTACTGTTGGGCGAAAAGCCACTTTTTCTTCTGAATTAAACGAAACTGAATTGTGTATTTATCACGCAAATTATCTACACAGCCGACACGAAACTCTGAACCATTCTGAAAACGAAATAGTCGATCATGCCCCAGCGCATAATGCTAAGGTATGAACCGTAACTGAGAATCTCGAATTCATCAGCTCAGATTATACTTTTAACCCTAAAAAACGCTAGGTGTAATACCTACTAAAGATTGTAGAATATTCAGCGAAATGTACAGTGAAAGTTGATGAGCTGGTTAGCCTTAGGCTGTCTAGACATCTGTTGCATCTTTCTTTTGGTTGCTGAAGCAGCTCCATCAGTTGAGCTCCACTTGCTTCACATACAGTATTCCTTCTTATCTTGACAGAAAGGTGCCCATAACATAATGACCAATCTTATCAGAATTATCGCGGGAATATTACGCAATTGCGAATGTTGCTAGAGAAACCGTTGAATGATGACCTACAAGATTTTTTACACGAACATTATTCCTACTGTTCCTCCTTTTTGTATTTCTGTTTAATTTTCTTTTTTTTAATTTTCAATCTATTTTTTTCTTAGTTCTTGCACTGGCCCAGAGAAATATTAGTGGAATCGTAATGAATTGATATTACAATCCATCCAATATCCCTGAGAACATTTTGAAGAAAAAGTAAAATGAAATTATGAAAAACTGAAACAACAAAAAGGGCAGAAAATATTATCTTGAGTAAAGAAGTGTGAGAAAGTTTCTTATCGTGTATCTTGATTTCTTCGGGGAGACAACTTTTGAACATATTCATGAAGGATGAGTGAGTGTGTATTTTTTAGTTTTTCCGTGTCTTTAACTCTTCGTCAAGACTTTGGTTTCACTGGCTTTTGTTATAAGCCGGCATCTCAAATTCTTTCTATCGGGCATTTGGAATCAGTGCGTTTCAGTTACAGAACACCCCCGTAAGTTCTCAGACAGCGTAGAGTAAATATATAAAATGTGTTTCTGTGGTGTATATTCCATAGTTTGATAGCGGTTCGAAGCTCGAAATTCGTTTTCATTTCCTTAACGTAGATCAGCGTTTATTTACCCCCTCCTTGACGTAGAACTTTGTGTTCATCTATCTGAAAGTCAAGCGTATAAGCTGAAGAACGCTACCATTTTCAGTTTTCAAGCTTTAATGGTTTTGAAAAGTTATCGCTAGAGGTCACCGCAATCGTAATTTACATTGGGACTTTTTTTATTTGACTGAAAAGCTAAAATGAATTCTTTAAAATCATTCAACAAAAAACTTTTGCGGTAACCATCACCATAACTGATTTCAAACTGAAAATACTCCTATTCTGGTTGTAAAATTGTGGATATTTGTTTTCTTGATTTTGTCATATTACCAATGATATGTATTTCACTGAATTGTGCATAACAATTTGTAAGATCTTTCTGAAATAAATTAATTACCGAATCTCTGGTATAAATCATCTTTGACTTATCGATAATGCAATGAAATATAATCCTTGTAACTGCTATAGATCATGATGAATTGAAAGGGAATACTGTAATCGGGAACACTTAAAATTCTATCAGAAAATTAATCAAGTTTAGCAAGTGAGCTTGTTTGTACGTTCCTTCATGATACTCAAAAGGATCGTTTATCATTTCCGACAGTGTTGAAAGATTTTTGTGAAGAAAAGCGTAGAAATCGACCCAGATATTCCGATTCATGGTTCATTCGAGGAAGGAAACGCGGAAAAAACATTCCCAATTATTTATCAAAACTTATAGAGCAAGGATTCTTGTTCTGCATAAAAGTTTTTCCTGCGCCTTTTCTACTACCATAACGGGACAAATTTTCACTTTAATAATCTCCCGAAAATTGCCTTCATGATATAAATATAATATAATTTACCAACACGTTAAAACTGTTGACTCATATTATAAAAATCAGCGCTTTGAAGTTTATGGTTAACATAATGGTCCATCTGAAAGCACTATTGGTCGAATAATTGAAAAAATTCAAGAGACCGGTTAGATGGAAGATCAAAACAGTGAAAAATACAGTCGTAGCGATCTTTCACAAGAAAATATTGATTTGGTTTCGTGAAGTATTGCTGAAGACCCTGAATGTCCCTTAGTTTATGTTCACAACAAGTTTGACTAACTAATGGCGTGTTTTACACAAGGATTTAGCTCTGAAGGCATATAAAGTTCGAATAACACAGGAACCATTGGATCATTTGAAAAGTGGTTCATTTTCTGAACGAATAATCTTCATAATTGGCCACCAAGATCATGTGATTTCGACACCGTTGGACTCTTTCTTTTCTTTGGGGTTAAGTGAAAAGCCAGGTCTATAAAAATAATCCACATCCCTGAACTAAAGATGAAATTATTCGAGTTATTGTGAGATAAAACCTCAATTATGTCAAAATGTTATTAAAATGTTATCACAATAGTGGATGTCTGTAGAGCTGCAAAGGAGGCCATTTGGCAGATATATTTTTTTCGTAAATAAAAGTCATAACTGTAACAATTAACAATAAAAAATGAAAATGAAAATGAATTCAACTATACAATATAGTAGAAATGCAATATGATATGATACAACATACTATAATAAATAGGGCAGCGAAGCGGAAACGCCCTCAAATTATATTATATTCTTTAAGTGAAAAGATTCTTGATTTTTTGTGTGTAATCCAATAAGTAGTCCAGGGTTCTGGCTAATAAAACTCTCTTGAAGTTCTGCTGATAATTCATTTCCTTTTCGGAAATAATTGATAGTATTTTCCATAATCCAGGTATTTTCCAGGTACATTTTTATTCGAACGATCATTTAAAACAAATGGAATTTCTCTTGACTAGGTGATGATATCCTTTAATTAATCGGAATAATTGCTCATAAAGCCTTATGGTAGATTCTCCACGAAATTTTATTGCTCTATCCGAAACGGAGCGATCTGATCGTCTGCTATAAGGGTTTAATTGAACTTGAACTGGTAAAAGATCGTTTCCCCACATTTCTTCCGAGTTTGTCGACGTTTCAACAACTCTGTCCTGCTGCCGTTGATGGATGTCCAGAGGGTAGAATTTGATCCTTCCATTCAGTGTACAACAAACAGTCCGGTAGTTACTCGATTGTTGAAGATGGAGGTTCCAGACTGACCATTAATCGCAGACATCAGTCTAGGCATAATAAACTGAGTTTTAACCACTTTCCCGAGAACTTGTTGTGAGTCCAAGAACTTCTAAGCCCTCAGACTTGACATGAAAATCGCATACCCGAAGTTAAATGGTCTCGATCAAAGATCAAGGCATACTGTGCATGTATGGTAGTCCGCCTGGCCTGATTCTAAGATTGTTAACAATTTTTTTTTCTTTTCTTTCTATTTCCTTTGCCTGATGGTTCAATTATCTTTCTAATTTTTTTTTCAAATTATAATCGTCCTAGCCGCGTAGAGAAAATATCTATTGGTGGAATTGGAATGGAAATTCTGAACGAGAACTGTAAAAAAATAGGAACAAAAAATTCGAATCTGTATGTATCAAAAACCTACACAAATTTACCAGGAAATTCAATTTTATTGTGCTTTATCTAGTTTTTCGCCTGGCTAATTAAAAAACAGCACATGTTGGAAAAGCGAAAAAACTAGATTAAAAAAGAGCCGAATTGGTTTTAAGCATTTAATCTGATATAACAAAGTATATTTTCAGTTCCAAGAAGGTCAGCTCGGTCGATGAGAATTGAAATATACTAACTGACGATGGAAACTGCCACACCCAGAAGTAGCTGTTCAAATTTCAATTTTTTTTGGACCTTCGAGGTTTTTCCTCAAAATTTTAATCATTTACCTCCTGCTACACCATCTATGTTTTATCATAAAAAGTGTAACATTTAAATAGCTCCTTCTGTGTGTTGCAGTTTCTTTGTCAGTTAGTATGTATCAAAAACCTACAACAAATACGTACACGTGGCACATTCAATTATATTGTGCTTTATCTAGTTTTTTCGCTTTGATAATGCAATATCAACGTTCGACGAAATCACGAAAAAACTAGATTAAAAAAGAGCGGAATTAGTTTTAAGCTCTTTAATTCGACATGGAAATCGCATACCGAAAGTTAAATGGTCCTGATCAATGCAGCGCCTGCACGGGACAAACATGGAACTTTGCTAAGCTCATTTTATGACAGAACAATTTTATTTTCAATTCCAAGAAGGTCAGTCCGCTCGATGAAAAATCGAATTATTCATGGTTTCCACGTGGAAATTGCATTGTGTGAAGTTAGGCCAATTACCAGAGACTAATCATGAAAAATAAACGTAGGAGAATTCTCCACGTGTGCTCATTTCACCTGAAAAATATTCGATATATGACACAAAAGTTTGTCTATTCAACGAAAATAATGACAGTTTAGTTCAACGAGAACAAATTGATGCGTAGAGCATGAAATTAATGATATGTTTTCTTGGAAATAACAACGATCTGGCAACGTTTATTCAGACTGTTCGGATGAAATTCATAGAAATTAATTAATGAGTTCACATTGTGTAGGTATTCTATTTGTTTTAGTTTAATTAAAATGACCGTAATCATGAAATTCTAGATATGAGAATGGCCAGTGGTGGGTTTTTGTGATTTATTTCTGACGAAAGCTGTTCTATTATTCCTTTGTTAGAGTGTTGACTTCATCCCCTGCAAATACTGAAATATTCACGTTATATAAAGAGGAAATGTTTTTCGTGAATCTGCTTCCGAATTCAATCTCAAATACGTCCAAGCTTGAACGGTTCGGGCTATACAAGATCGCTTAATCGAGCTTTCACGCTGAATTTCTCATTTCTTCGATCGCCACGACCTTCGAGGCCCTAAAACACATGTATCATTCCATAGAATTGGAATAATTTGTAAAAAAGGTTCAAGCTTTCATGATTGAATCCAATTCTTTAACATTTAAATAATTTTTTCTGGAAAAAAATTAAGGAAAGCCCTTAAAATTTTGTATAGGAATTTATATTCATGCTAAGTATTAGAATGCGAAATATCGGTACGATCGGAATTATATTCTGGAAATAATTCAATATATCAATTGAATTTTCTAAGGTTCTGTTAACACTATGGCTATAAGATCTGCAAAAGGCTTTTTACGGGCAGCAAATCTGCTCAGTAGTTTTAGAATTCGTTGAGTTTCCATCATATCTTTATGAGAACTTTGTCACCCGATCAAAAACTTAACTATTGAATGTTTGCATATGAATATAACTGATTCAAAAAAGTTTTTTGACTCTTAATTCTGCTATATGAAGGCGGGTGCACCTATGTACAGATTATTCTTCATTCCACCAAATTAGAGAAATCCTAAGAGTAACTCCTCGATGTTTCATCTCACTATGCGTTTCAAGTGCTCTTATCCCGCTTGCAAACTAACTTGTCTAAAACAAGCAATACTCCCGACGGCTTCTAACATCCTAAACAGTTTATTTTCTGAACTTTCCACTATAATATTTGACGTTACTGTGTTGGCTGATCTCTCGAACTTTCGGCGGTTGAAGTTGTCTAAATTTTTCATCAACTTATCGACTCATTCCAAGCCAGCAGATGTGCAGGGCTGGTTCTGCAAAGGAAGGTGAGTTCTAAATTATCTCCTCCCATAAAACGACAAAATTTCATTAGACTTTGTGGTGAGACAAATGTGCGCTATACTATATTTTCTTCCAAGTCGCCTGCAACAAGCTATTTTCATTGATTTCGAGTTTCTCTGTTCGACTCTTGCTTCTATATTCGGTTCATGACTTTTCACATGATCCTTGTATGTAGAATTAATAAAGTATCAGTTATGACATTTATGTACGAAAAATAATATCTGCCAAATGGCCTTCCCTTGCAACTTTACAGACGTCCACTTTTTGTTCTATTTTCAATGACGTTTCGATAAAATGGAGGCTCTATCTCACTTATGACACAAATAATTCAATCCTTCGGTTTGGAAATCGATTGTGGATTATTCTTAAAGACATGGTTTTCACATTACCACAAAAAATAGTCCAACGGTGTCCAATCACATGTTCTTGGTGGCCTATTGACATCACTGTTTCTAGAGATTATTCGTCGTTTTAAGTGATCTAATGGCTTTAGTTCTTATATTATTTGAACCTTGATCCCTTCAGAGCTGAATCCTTGTGTAAAATACGCCATGTTGAGGACCAACTGAGCCCAACTTATTGTGATCGTCGCCTAATGGACATTTCAGGGTTTTCAGCCACATTTTCACGAACCGAATCAATATTTCACAAGAACGACCACTAAGACTGTGTTTTTCACTATTTTTGATCTTCCACCGGACCGATCCCTTAAAATTTTTGTATAATTCGACTAATAGTTCTTTCAGATGGATGATAATGGAAACCATAAAATTCACGTAATTTTCTCATAACACTTTTCACAATGTTTGTATCGTATACGAAGCAATTTTATAAATGTCATACATCAAACTTCTTAAATAGCTACGAGTATTGAATATATTTATTGAAATAAATAAGGATGCTGTTCGCTCTACCGCTGAAGTTGTCACAATTCCAGTGACCTTAAAATTTTCGCGTTCCTTTATCTGAACATTGATTCAATAAGTACTTGAAACGATTCAGGAAGAACGAACCGCCTGAAACAGAAGTATACGAGGAAAACTCTTAAACTAATTTCAAAGTCGCATTATTTGGAGTGAACGAAAACAAGGAGAAAAAATTCTAAATTGTTCGTGATTCCTTGGGGATTTGCAAATACACTAAAGAATTCAATTACCGTATATTAACGTTCAATTTGGACATATTTTTGGTTTTCCTCCGATTATTTTTCTTGACGAAAATGTATTTTATTTTACAACTTAATTAATTTGAAATTATGAAAAATTAAATCTTGTTTTTGGTTGAATAAGTATCTGATTAAAAAGAGCAAGAATCAGTATTTTAGTAGTAAATTTTGAAATTTGGACGAAAAATGAGTAAAGGGTTGACCCCCCCTAAAACGCTATATATCAGCTTTTTACAAAAATTCTGGAGGATCTACAGAAACGAATGTTACTGACAATTATTAAGCTCGGTCTAATGAATCGATTGACGTTGAAAATTAATCGATCTGAAGCGAACTGTATTACGCAGGCGCTCTCAAACGCAACTCGAAAATGAAAAATGCAAATATATAAACTGAATTTATTCGAAAAGTAGAGCGGATTTTATTGAATTTGGTATGTTTTTATAGGTTTTCGAGGTAGCTGAATCAGAAAAAAATACTTTCGAATCGATATCTGCAAGCGTTTAGAATTTCACCGTTCAAATGACATTTTTTCCAAAACTCGATATTTTCAAACTTTCATAATTTCCGTTTTTAACAGCTGGAATGAAAATGAATTGCATTTTCTTTTTCAGTCTGTAGCCCCTTCAATATAAGCACATAAAATGGCCACCTAAAATTTTGAAATTTTGGACGAAAAATGAGTAAGGGGTTGACCCCCCCTAAAACGCTATATTTCAGCTTTTTACAAAATTCTGGAGGATCTACAGAAACGAATGTTACTGACAATTATTAAACTCGGTCTAATGAATCGATCAAAGTAGAAAAAATATCCATCCGAAGCGAACTGCATTACTCAGGCGCTCTCAAACGCAACTCGAAAATGAAAAATGCAAAATCTATAAACTGAATTTATTCGAAAAGTAGAGCGGACTTTGAATTTGGTATGTTTTTTATAGGTTTTCGAGGTAGCTGAATCAGAAAAAATACTTTCGAATCGATATCTGCAAGCGTTTAGAATTTCACCGTTCAAATGACATTTTTTCCAAACTCGATATTTCAAACTTTCATAATTTCCGTTTTAACAGCTGGAATGAAAAATGATTGCATATTCTTTTTCAGTCTGTAGTCCCCTTCAATATAAGCACATAAAATGGCCACCTAAAATTTTGAAATTTTGGACGAAAAATGAGTAAGGGGTTGACCCCCCCTAAAACGCTATAACCCTTTCAGCACCTGCCAACACAATTGTGTGGGTAAAGTTTAACATTCTATTAAAATAAAAAATTACGAAATATAACGTTCTGGACGCGCGACAGCGTTTGTGTAGGTATCCCTTGCGAGTTGGGACCGGCATCAAGTCACGTGCGTTTGTTTGGGTTATTCATTCTGGTGTTTGTGTTTGGCAAGATGGAAGGTCGAAATTTCGCAAAATGTAAGTATTATTTTCTAACAATAAACAATAATTTGATAGTGATACTGCATGTTTAGAATTCACAACTATGGTAGTAATTATCTATATTTGATATTCAAATAAAAATTTTAATTTCATGTCGAAATTGAACGTTTAAATTGTACATACCAATTGTGTAGTTTCGTTGTTAGTACCTAATCTGCTCCTACACATTTGTGTGGGCTAGATGTTTGTATGTGAGTTTTTCTTTTTTCTAGATTACAACTTAGACAAACAACAAGATGTTGAGGAGATATTAGAATTATTGAATAACGATTCTGAGTTAGAAGGAGATGACTCAGATGCTGACCCAACTTGGATGGATGGCAGTACCATTCCACCAAGGAGTCTTGGTGAGAGCGACTCAGATTCATCAGATGACTGCGAAGTAGAACGAGTAAAAAACAGTGAGTAAAGATACGCCAGGTCCATCTGTTGTCGTGGAGCAGAAAACTAAAGAAAGTAGCTCACTAAAAAAGAAAAACCTAAATTTACATGGGGTAAAAAGATTTTTCAAAGTGCTGAAAACAAACCAATAAAAAAGACTTTTTAGCTAATAGGACAGATGTTGTTGTTAAAACTGCATTGGAATACTTTCATACATATTTTCCAGACGGCCATTTCGAACAAGCAGCTACGTATACGAACATGTATTGTTTATCTAAGAGAGGTAAATACTCAATACAACTGCAACAGAAATTAAGCAACTTTATGGTGCTCATCTTATTTTGGTTGCATCCCATACCCCCGTTTACACTGGTATTGGAAATCAGGAATAAGACTGCAGAATGTTACCGACATTTTCACCAGGGATCGCGTTAATTTACTCAGAATGTGTCTCCATTTCGTTGATACAGAAAAACACCAGACAATCACACAACAAACGCTCTGTGGAAAGTTCAGCCAATAATTGATTCTGTGAGGAACGCATGTCTGAAAATCGACAGATCGTCAACAACTACAGTATTGACGAACAAATGATTCCATTTTCGGGTCGTTGTGATTTGAGACATTTTTAAAGGAAACCAAGACCGACAGGATTAAAAATTTTGTACTTGCATCCTCAACAGGCATAGCTCTTGACTTTGAGATTACCAGGGCAGCGCACTCCCCTTCCAGATATTGAATACGGGTTAGGTCCTGCAGTTGTTTTGAGCTTTTGTACTTCACTACCAGAGGTAGTTTTGTACATTTTGATAGATACTTTACTACTCCTTTGCTAATGAAACGGCTAACTGAATTGAAGATTTATGCAACAGGGACCGTATGAATAACAGAATCAATAACGCAACTTTTAAGCCAGACAACCAACTTGGCAGAGGAGATAGTGAGCAACTTCTTGTAATGAGGTAAATATGGTAGCAGTAAAATGGAAGGATACAAAAACGGTTACTTTGCTTTCGAACGCATCTGGTTTGAACCTGAACATACAGTGAAAAGGTGGTGTAAAAAGGAAAAACAGCACTTGGATGTTAGATGTCCTGAAATAGTTAAAAGCTACAATGATAACATGGGTGGCGTGGATTTTGCGACCAGCAGCTCGAGTATTATAGAACTTTCATAAAACGAAAAATGGACTTTGAAAGTTGCTCTACTTTTTTGGATCTTGCTGTTGTTAACTCTTGGATGCAATATCGGGAAGATAGTAGAGCAACAGGGGTCCAAAAGGAAAAATTAAAGATCTTCTGAATTTTCGGATGAAATAGGTGAAGGTTTATTAGCCACACCAAAAAGAAGAGCCTAATGAATACCAAGATGAAATCGAGGATGACAAAGCCGATTCAATTCCAAAACCGCAAAATTATAGGGCTCCTCTACCTGGTAATGATAAAAAACATGATGGATACGAGCATTTTCCTACCATCGATGCATTAACAACTGCGAGATTTTGCCGGCATATGGTTGCAAAAGTAGACCCCGTACAAGGTGCATCAATGCAATGTTTATTTTTCCTTACAAAAGATCACAACTGTTTTTTAAAGTTTCATACTAATATTTTTTTTTAATCACTACCTTTTAAAAAGTATTTTGTATGAATTAAACCCCAGCATACACAATCGTGTTGGTACTTTTTTTTCTGAACCCCCTTAGTATAATTTTTTTACCAATTTTTATCATCTACTCACTAATGACCTAATAGAGCGAATTTCATGAAATTGGTTAACTTTTTTTTTCTCGTGCTGAAAGGGATATATCAGCTTTTTACAAAAATTCTGGAGGATCTACAGAAACGAATGTTACTGACAATTATTAAGCTCGGTCTAATGAATCGATTGACGTTGAAAATTTATCGATCTGAAGCGAACTGTATTACGCAGGCGCTCTCGAACGCAACTCGAAAATGAAAAATGCAAAATATATAAACTGAATTTATTCGAAAAGTAGAGCGGATTTTATTGAATTTGGTATGTTTTTATAGGTTTTCGAGGTAGCTGAATCAGAAAAAAATACTTTCGAATCGATATCTGCAAGCGTTTAGAATTTCACCGTTCAAATGGCATTTTTTCCAAAACTCGATATTTCAAACTTTCATAATTTCCGTTTTAACAGCTGGAATGAAAAATGAATTGCATATTCTTTTTCAGTCTGTAGTCCCCTTCAATATAAGCACATAAAATGGCCACCTAAAATTTTGAAATTTTGGACGAAAATGAGTAAGGGGTTGACCCCTCCTAAAAGGCTATATTTCAGCTTTTTACAAAAATTCTGGAGGATCTACAGAAACGAATGTTACTGACAATTATTAAACTCGGTCTAATGAATCGATCAAAGTAGAAAAAATATCCATCCGAAGCGAACTGTATTACGCAGGCGCTCTCAAACGCAACTCGAAAATGAAAAATGCAAAATCTATAAACTGAATTTATTCTAAAAGAATATCGAAATTTAAGTTTCAATTTTGTAAAAATGGCGGGACAGGGTTTTTTTACTCAGGTTTTTCCTTGGGCTCTGGTATCATACGAAGATTAGTATGGTACCCCGTTTTGAACAAACCTCAGCCAGCGATTTTTGTTTGTTTTATGTATTGTATATTCAAAAGAAGGTATATATATATATATTATGCCAATTATAATTTCAATTACCAATTAATAGCTGAAGAATGTCTCTTAATCCATATTAAATTAATTTGGTGGGTTCATTAGGCATTTTCGTCCTTAGATTTGGGTGAATTTGGGTTGCGATATTTCAGAGCATTCCGTAGACCTCAGACTACTCAACTCCATTTAGCAATGAGCACATTTATCCTCATTAATTATTTCAGTTTTCCCGGAGCGCTTTTCCGTATCTTCATCTATTGGCGCCATCTTGGATCGCCTACCTTTATTTTCATCTGTAAAGTTACCTCGAACTTGTTTTCGCTACTAATATACTTTCTCAACTTACGTAAGCAGATGCCTTCATTCTTTCCATCGCTGTCGCTCACTGAAATAATACTTTTATATACGTGAGATGGAATTCCCTCGGAATATTTTTATGATGAATCCAGAGACTTCTTTCAGTTTCCAATTCAACGGGGTTATGGTAATTTAGGCAGGAAGTACGAGATGTACTCGGTTTGAATGGTAGCAGAATTTTTATGTAATGAATTTAAAGTTGAGCCTTGCAAGATAAGGGAATATCTTTTGGAGCGCGCTGCAACTAAGGAAATTGTACATGCTATTATGTGGACATTTTTTCGAAAGGGAAAAGTTTCTACTGATATCTTATGCATAAAGTTCAATCAAATAAGATGGTATAACTTTTTAAAGTCAGAAATACAATAGCCTTACAATACTCATTATATACTATTTCAGCTATCGCTATCAGTTGAATAAAACTTCCCTTTATCATTATGAATATACGAGTTTTATTATGTAACTAAAAGTGCGTGTTTTGCATTCACATCGGCATAGTGCGAAATGAAGTAAATATATCATTTTGCCCAAAAGTCTGTAATTTTAGACTTTTGAGACGAAAATGGTACCAAACGATAGTGTTCGACTACCTAATGACGAAGTCGTGGTGAAATTCAATTCTATCCCTTGGGACGTAAGACCGTAAGCACGATAACTTTCTAAGCGATTGTCCTAGAGACTCAATATTTTCAGGGAGAGTTCGGGCCCCAAATGCCTCGGTTAAGTTCGTTAACCAGCCAAATCGTACAGAGTGTTCCATAAAATAAGATCATTCAAAATTTTTGTTCGTCAATATCCCAGACAAACCGAAACCAACTGAAATGAAATTTTGCGGCCACATGCAAGAGCTCATGCAATTTTGTGGCCATAAAGTAAACAAAACCATGGAAAATTAAATTGGAATATTGAAAAGAAGAATCTTTATTTTTCCTTAATAGAGAGAAGAAGTGGAAGAAATTATAGATACTGGCTTCGGAAGCGTCGCAGAACTGTCACATATTGAGAGGAGGTCACACCGACAGTCAGATCACCATTAAAATTGAGGATTGTGTTTGGATCTAGTTAGGAAACTTATAATTATTTGAATATATTGTCTGTTTCCGAGCGCCTGGAGAGTTTTAATCCCCTGCGCTCTCCTGATAAATAAATCATCATTTGGAAATGGCATTTCCGGTAGCGTCCAGAAGGAATTAGCAGAGCGGTTCAAGGTAGGTTGGGAGGTGCTGGAATAGTGGGCCACTTCTTCAGTCTTACTTTTCGGGGATAATCCTCCAATGGTCAGGGAGGAGGCCCAGAAACGGCGGCACCAGGCATGCTGTCCGAATCCTCTAGGTCTCAGACCTCGGCGTCGTGGTTCTGCTCCATCGCTATGACAACCAGGCAGGCCGATCCACGCAGGTGCTCGCCGTCCCTTATATATACCCAATAGAGAACAGTTGAATTTCAGTCGCTGAAAATCGTGAAAATCGCGATGATCGCGTTCCTTGTTCCGATTTCCGCCAGCCCATGCGGCCAGGGAAACTTCAGCATACCAGAGAACTTTGCACTCAAACACCGCACCAACTAAATCATCATGAAGTGTTCGAGAAAATGTTTTTTTTTGTTGTTTCTAATCCTCACATGCAGGGGAGATATTGACGAAAGAAGGTTGATAAGAATAAGGGGAGATATAATTTTTGGGGGTATTTTTCCCATGCACGAACAGAGCGGGAGCTATGACGTTCCTTGCGGGGCAGTCAAAGAGGAAAAAGGCATGCAAAGGTTAGAGGCCATGCTTTATGCAATAGACGAGATCAACAAAAGTTCAGAACTTCTTCCGAATGTGAGTTTGGGCGCCCTGATAATAGATTCATGCAGCAGCGACACTTACGCTCTTGAACAGTCCATGGAGTTCGTCAGGTCTTATATGAACCAGGTAAGGTAACATCAACAAATCATCCATCTATGTTGTGTAAAAATAATGAAAGAAGAACATGACATAGCCTTACACGCCGACATGACAACCAGCCTTCTAAGATCTCCTTTAATTGAAAAAGTTTTGACGCGAGTTGAAATCTCATAAAACGATATCCTGCTTTTTGCCAGAAAAAAATACGAATCAATGCGAAGAATCTTCGAATTTTAGATTTATCTTTTAACTTTCTATAGAGGAAATTTCTTGATTGGTTGATTGTAAATTATAAATTTTTCATTATATTTTTATTTTCAGGATTTTGTTTTTATGGAGATGTAATTTGTCTGATCTCAAATCACCATTTTCAATTAAATATCTCCACTTGTTGACTTAAAATGCTTTTGGACTCGTTTTTGGCTAGTTTCCAAATTACATTTGACCCGTCGTTTCTTATATATGATCTCTCACTAAGCAGTTCATGACATTTTGGTCACCTGTTACAATTTATCGCAACTGAAGAAGCACCTTCAGTTTCAATTTACTATTTTATAATTCATGCATGATTACCAAAATTGTTGATAAATGAATTAAATGTGGAAGATATTCGAAATTATGCATGATTATATTTATAAAGTGTAGAAAAGTTTTTCAGCGTTCAGATATTGAAGATCAACACGAATGGGGAATCAATCAGAATATCTCATGAATTTTTGCTGTTTTCAATAAAACTTTGAAAGAAAAAGTGTTTTTCTTCATGAAGTTATAAAACTTGTGATTATTGATAGAAGGGAAAGAGTAAATTTACCTACAAATGAGAGACCTTATACAAACGAAAAACTTGAGCGATACGATATGGAATGGGGATATGACTTCACTAAATAAATAAAAAGTTTTGCCTGCCAATTTCACCAGATAAACAACGATGTACACAAAAACATGAACCAATAATTCCACGAAGAAGATCTTGTACTAAAATGAATAAGGTTTCCTCAAAATATCATGAGTGTATCGTAAATGTAATTATTATAGATGGATTCATTTTGAAAGAAACCAAAATGATTGGTAGCAATATCGATACATATCGATAGCATTTCGAATTCAATTTACATTTCAGAACAGGATTCGAGCAAAACGAAAATGCGATTGCCGAATTTCGAACTGTTAACTGTTAACATTGCCCTTACGTGACACCAAAATCGCATTAAGGATAACATGCGACGAGGCATTTACGTTTCAATTCGAAATTCTTCATGGCTCCCTGAACTAACCTATCGACTTAACAGATAAACTAATAAAATCCCATGTGAAAAGGGGCAGAAACCGATTACTGAATCGGGACGAACCCTTAAACTCACCTTTTAAATTCATCGATGCTTAAAAATTTTAAAAATGGACGGAAATCAATAAATATTAACCACAAGGAAAAATAGTTGGGGAACTATCTCGAGGTTCCAGGAAAAAAACTTGAAAAATTGATTTCAATATTGAATTTATATATTATTCACTCTGTAGAGATGTACTAATGATTTCTCGACAGAATAAAGGAACAGAAAGAACAATGGAAAGGAAATTTCATTTCGAAACCCTATAATCATTTCCCAGTCATTATTCAAGATGAAATTATTAATTCTTAGATGATTACCAACTCCATTTTACTGAATTGAAACCATTTGAATCAGTTCGGAGACGTTTCGATTAGATTTCGAGTTCCTCATCAGAATTAACCAATTAATTTTGTTTTATTCCTATTGCTGTATTGATTTCATCTCAGAAAGCCTGAAAAGCTGAGAGTTTTATGTATGGAAATAAATATCCTCTTCGCGATTTTTAGGATGAAATGCCTATGTGATATGATCACTTGTAGCGGCCCCAGAAGAACAGAAGATTCGAAAAATCATCGCTTGGAAGGCCAGGTGGATTTTTTCCAAAAATACCACAGTTTTGAGGTTCATTCTGTAAATATTTCCTTCAGATTCTACCAACAGTTTACTTTCCGAATCGATGATTTTCAGATTAGTTCGGAAAATGTGTTACTTCCGTATGATATTCGTTTAATACCTATATAACCGTTTCATGGCAATCTGAAGTTAATGTATCGAATGAATTCACTATTATTATGTCAACGTCTAATCGTTTATCGTCACGCTACGAAGAAAATTGAATACACATAATGTAAATTGTAATGTCAATCCGAAGTTCAGTACACATAGGAATCATAACACAAAAGAAAATTGATCGATAAACATAGGTGTCAGAATATTTGGAGGAAATCAAATAGGCGTCATTTACCTGAAAAAACTCTTGTTATTTGTGGATCATACTTAATCTCAATATCCTGAAATTTTTGGAATATTCGAATTCAAATTTTCTTTCGATCTATCGATTCTATCATCATTATATCTGTTCTATTCATTGTTCTTTCAGTTCATTGATTTTGATGATCATTTGAAACCAAAAATTTGTTTTTTTCTTTCTGATATCCCACGCAATTGGTATGAGTAGGAAAAAATATTGTTTTATATGACTTACCCACTTCTTCATGACCAGTACACCTGAAGAATATTCTGAATTTTCCCGAAGAGGGCTAATTCGCCTCTCTTCCAATTCCGGTCATGATATGTGAGTTTTTCCTGCAGTGTTTAGTCGATAGGTTTATTCAGAGAGGCGTGAAGGATTTCGAATGAGATAAAACGCAAATGGCTTGTCGCATGTGATCCATTAATGCGATTTTGGTGTCACGTAAGGGCAATGTGAACAGTTCGAATTTCGGGAATCACGTTTGCGTTCAACTCAACTCCTGTTCGAAATTCTGTTTTAAATTCGTTTGTAGTTCCTTCAAGTTTATTCCTCGCTATTGGTTTCGTGATTGTGAACAAATTTTTGTTAGAATTCTTGGCACATCTCGATCCTGAAGAAGGGAAATTGTACAGTTCGATTTAGATATTTCCAATATTCTCACCACCATTATGTGTATCCGAGTATTCCGGGCATACATTCATTCTTATGGGATAATATTACTTAAAAATTAATTTTCATAGCCTGTAGACAATACTGGATGATTCGATGGAAATATGCATTAGAAAAGTAGGTGATCAACTGCACACCTTTTCGTCAGAAAATGCGTTCATGCAGAAAGCTGAATAAATTTACTGAAAAACTCACCATTCGGCTACTTTTAAGCATTTAACGATTAAAACCTCTTCTGAATTGCAAGATTTATTGGCGAAACAGATTTCCTGTTGTTATTTCTTTCTTCGAGGATGAAATATGGGCGAAATTTACTGATTGATTTCCCTTCTCGTTGGGTCTTTGTTAAGCGATGTATCTGAACGTTATTAATGAACAAATCGCAAATACATTTATTGATCGCAATGATAACGCGTATTGAATGGTGAGGAAGACCAAATGCTCGGATCCTCTGAAAAGGTCCATTACTGAGATAAAGTGTTGATGCATGATCTTCCGAGAGAAAGATAATTCGAATTTAAGTAGGGAGTAAGGCTCCATCCTCATTGGAGCAAACTTCAGTCCTTTGTAAGAGCCAGTAAAGGAGTTGATGCTATACGGGCAATGTTCAGTGCCACCGTTCAGATAAACATCAAAACTGAATTATCGACTTCCGAAACGGCGATATACTTGTGGCTTCAAGCGTTTCTGGCTACAGCCTGCTTAGATCATGTAATACTCCAAATTGTGCCATTTATAAGGTCGATTGGCCTCATTTAGATATGTAAAATCCTAAGCGATTTTGCAGATGTGCAGCATCATATAAAAATCAATTATTTTCATGCTACATGGTCATTTCCAGTTTATTAAATTTTTCATTCGCTTCGGAAATAAGGAACAGAAGATATTTTTCAAACCAGACTCCTTCGCCATTTTGAAGCGAACCAGCGAATTAGCCATTACGCAAGACCTTTCCCGTAACATTTCCTTAAATACGGTTAATTATTCGAGATGATATCGCCTCGGATATCATGGAACAAAAGTGGTTTTTGAAAACCCTGACACCTTCGCCATTTTGAAGCGACCCCCCCCCACAATGGCCTACTAAGTTATGGTTAGTAATGAATCGTATCTGTAATTTTCACTGCAAAGTTGGAAGATAACATGAAGTATCCAAAGGACTGAGGATGAAGAATAGGAATTTTTTGTAAACCTGATTACGAAACAAAAAATGGAGAATCGCTGTGATTTTCTGTCCATTTATCTAATTATTTTTTTCTTAATCACTGATGACGTTCCTAGTACCCAAGAACTACTTGCTGCTTTCCTTGGTTTCAAGAGAATCATCGTAAGATACAGAATAAAGATAAGATGATATTTTTTATCATGATCGCGTTGAACCGGAACCAGCGAATTCTCCATTTCCTAAAGAGTTTCCGGTAATAATTCCTGAAATACGGTTAATTGAGATGATATCGCCTCGGTAACACGGAACAAAAGAGGCTTTCGCAAACCCCGGCTCCTTCGCCATTTTGAAGCGGTCCACAATGGCCTACTAAGTTATGGTTAATTATGAATCGCATCTGTAATTTTCACTGCAAAGTTAAGAGATAACATGAAGTCTTTTCCCAAAGGACTGCGGATGATGAATAGAAAATCCGAAGGCCCGCACGTAATCAATCACCAGAGGCATAATGGCGTGGTCAGATTGGATAACTTTATGTTTGAAAATTATAGAACTCGGTTTCTGCGTCCGAGGAAAAGCCAGATGGTCTATTCCACATATGTCCATTTCATTTTCAGCTTGTTTGCTCATGGAGAAAATAACTCTGACCGCTATGTTCCTTTTCCCATCGAATTAGCCGTCGGTCATTCTCAGAATGATGGGGGTTTGGACCATATGTATCTGAACGAGAAGGTAAGGAAAATCAGTGTATATTCTTCTCAGACTTTAATATACATTATGTCATGAAGGTATCCCGAGCATAATTCTCCATTAAGACGCTGATTATATGTATGAGCACGAAAGGTCAAGCAGTTTTCTCATATCGGATGACTTGCTGGATTTACCTCCAGACAGGCTGTCTCTGACGGTTTATGATATTTAATCATTATTTCTAAGCTGAGCATCTCGAGCGAATTTATGCATATTCTGCTTTTCGAAGAATTCAGGCGTATTCAGAAAGAACTTTTTGCGTTTCATATTTTTTGTATCATTTAAGAAATAATCTACCCTTAGAAAATCACAGCAATTATCCGTTTTCTGTTTCGTAGTCGAGTTTTCGAGAAAAAATATTCCTAAAACGTGATTATGCCAGGAATCATTATAAAATTCGATGAAACTAAACTCTCTCTGGCAATTTCCTGTAACGATAATTACGTTGACACTACTTCAATCAAAATAATTTCTATTATAACCAACATCATATCCGATAAAAGATTTTTCACGCTTGTTTGTAATAGAACAACGATAATTCAATATCCCGAGAGCTATTGGTTCCATTTTATGCATTTATAAAATCAACTTTCCTGTTGTTGAGTTCATAAATGAATAAAATGTAATAGCGCTTAGGAAATTCAATTTTAAATTATCGTTTACCGATACGAACAAGAGTTCTAGAGCTTCACGTCGTGGCTTTCTTCGTTTTTCTTCTGGTCGAGTAAAACATACTCGTAGATTTCTCAAAATCATCTTGAGAATACTTCAAAACAAATCTTGAAATTTTCCAATAATTCTTCGGCCAATAGTGGTTACGTATCCTTAAAAAAACGCGCAATTTGAAACACCTCTTATATTGTGAATGAACAGTTTAATATTTATGTCCAAAAACCTCATATAACAATATAGTTGGCAATCCGAGCCTTGGTAGAAGTCACTGAACTCGACAGGAGATAATTACCCCTAAGAAAATATTAATCAAGTGCACAGGGAATAGCAAAAGTTGCACGTGTGGTGACAAGATATACGGCACCTAAATCATTCTGCTCTGTTGCCAGTTGCAGCACTCGACTCTGGTAGGAATATATTCAAGAAATAACGTTCCGCGATATACATTTTAATCAACTCCGAGAAAATTGATGGACCGTATTATTCACCTGAGGCAATAATTGGATCATGTGTCAACTTAGAGGTCACCAATTATAAAAACCTATTCATGTTGATGAGTTTATGATTGTATCGAGAGTAACATGGATCGATAGCATATCGAAGCGCAGATATAACTTGTTATGGATGATGATGTCCAATTTTTTTTCTGATTTAATTTTGAATTAATCCCAATACGCTCGATATATTCCACGTGGCAAACAACATGCGCATAGTTAATCGAGTTTACGGATCATCGAATCTACATATTTCAGAATACAACTTAATAAATTTGCTGTTAGATTGTGTTCTATGTCGCAAAGTTTGATTAATTTCTGAAATATATATGAATATCAAACACGTCGTGAGTTTGTTCTGTTAGATCATCACGTATTTCGCGGAAATATTTTGAGTAACACGCTAGAAATATAGGAAGACAACTTTCATAGGGAAAACCTACGCATCCGCCATTTTGCACCAGACAATAATCGGGCAAATTTGAATAAATAAATTGCTAACAAAAGTTAGAGTGCTTGTTTGAATTGAAAGAATAACATTCTGAATTTGTGAGATGGAAAATTAGGTTCACAGAATGCAGTACGTACGGAGAAGTCATTCGAATAATAATGTAATCAAATAAAACAAAAATTGTGTGTCTCACTGAATAATTTATGTTGTTTTCCGATTTTTCGTGTAACATTCTTATCGGAAAACTCATAATATTGTTCATGGAATTACTATTTATTTCAGTGGGGCAACGTCAAAGTTTGCGCATCCTATATATCAAAATCAATCTCCAGCAGTACTTTGCGGAAAGTTTTCAAGTTTTTGCCCGGAATTGGGAATCTGGCCACGTCGCCTCTCGTGATGTATTTTTTTCCTCCAACGTTTTATGACTTTTACTTGACAGGGAAATATCAGCGATAAACCATTCGCGAAGAATTTCAACCGCTGGTGTCAAGTGACGTGATAAGATCCCCAAAGATACGGCAAGCAAGTTATTTACAAATTTCATCCCCCTATGATTTGCCGGATTCACTTCGACTTGGGAAGTTAATGAATATGCATCCTTGCCGTAATTAAAGTTCGCCGATGATTGATTTAAATTAATTTATGTTCAACCGAAGAGTATGCGAGATAGATTCATGGTTCACTTCAGATTTCTGCCGAGCCGACAACTTGAATGGGGTGCTCACTCTGATTGTTATCGATTATGACCACTATCGATCGATCTATTTCACACTAAATCGTTCATCCTATATCAGATTTAAAATACCGCAATATCAAGGCAGATAATTTCGAAAATTTGATATAAAATAGAGTTGAGGTTGTAGATTATTAATGATGACGAAATGGCTATTTCTAAATAACTTCGCCTTCGTTGTGCCTTCAAAGGGCTATTTTTTAGCAGTTGTCAATATCCAGTTCCCTTAAAAATAGATCTTCTTGAATCGTATTGTTTCCAGTGTAACAGTGGAAATGATAAATTGCGTTCTGGGGAACGCACGATAAAATACACCCCTTTGCAATAATGACGTCCTGAAAGAGGACACTTGAAGTTATCTCTGTGATCTTTTAACGTTCAGTTTTTGCGCGATGCCAAAAAAATCGGGTTAAGCGTTTTTCCATTCACTTGCGAAAATGGCGGGACGCATTCAGGCGAGTATATCTCTTTCAGACGAAGAAGTTGAAGTGTTTGCGGAGTTTTCGCTAATTTTCAGAATGGAATGTCGGTTATAAGAGGAATTTTCCATATCTTGAGCGGTTTATCTTACTCTTCTTTAGAAGAGGTCCCTTGCGAAATTGACGAACGTATGCTTCAGATTACGCCTTTCCACATTCAGCTGACATAGTTTTTATTAATTACGGTACCTGAACTATGTGGAAAAATCTATGAAAAGCTTACATTTCAGGGCTCTTCAATAAGAGTCACTTTGGCCGAACCAAATGAAGGGAAAAGAACATTTTTCCATATATGGAGGTTGACCAAATTTTCCAGAAAATTTGTCCATTTAGGGAGGTTGATCTAATTTTCTCAGTATGTGAAGTTATAAGTGGAGCTGATACGACGTATTAGTTGATAATATTCAGTCAATAATTTCATAAATCATGTAATATAGAACAATGAAATTGCTTTATACTACTACTGGTAGCTTTAGAAATTAAATCAATATACATTTTAGGAACAAAGAACATCTCTTGCTGTGAGGTAATTCAATTGTATTTCAATAATATATGCATTTCATTGCACTTTGATGCATCTCGCAAATTAATATTAGGATGAGCTGAAATGGTTACACAAATTTAGTTTGTTGTCATTAATTGATCCATATTAATTTCACTACTATCATTTGAAATTTATGACTATGTTAATATTACCCAAAGACGAGGAATTCTTATACTGTATACATATAGTTTCAACATGATCAAATAATAATAAGATAATTCGGAATAGAAAAAAATTGAGAGAAGCCCTGAGCAGATACTTTTGAGCGCTCGTTCATCGGTGGAGCGATGAGGCTATAAACTCAAAATTTTGTATAGGATTTGAGATTTTATACCATTTTCGGCTCAAAATTCGAAAACTACAGACATTTGGGAAAAACGATAAAGCATTCGTTCAAGAAGAACGAGCATTCACAAATAACTGACGACGTATAACCAATTAATTATTACCTTTTACTTAGGTGGTGGAAGCTACAGAATTATACAGGAGAAAGGTTCAGCGTTTTCTTCAATTAGGTCAGGAAACTTAGGAATTCTAGGTTTTTAATTATATCGTGCGGAGAGTAAGTGTATTTCCTTTTTCTTTTCGTAACCCGAGGTTATACAGGGAAAGGGGCAAAAGGGAAAACGGCTTTCTGCTGGCTGGTTTGCAGCCGGTAATAATTTCCGTCAGTTGTACGAAAAAATAAATTCCGCACCTCATATAAATAACCACAATTTTTTTTATTTTATACAATGACGTAAATTTGAATTTGCATTCTTTCGCTCTTTTTGAATCTTATCCAGTGAGCATAACAACTCCCAGCAATAAATATATTTGTAAAAACTTCTAAAGAGAATGATTTAAGGTTATAAGGAATGACCTAGAAATTCAAAATTTTCAGATTAGTTTCGAAGTTGAATCTGTTTTCGAACTGGAGTCGTTATGGCTAGGTTAGGAAGGTGAAATCATCACGAATTTTTTGGTCCAACGCTGTTTTTACAGATGGTTATTCTGTCATTCAACTCCCATTGCTGGAAACTCAAAATTTTCAGGTTAATTTCGAGATTGAATCTGTCAATTAGAGCTCACATTCATCGTTGGATGTTGATCTGATCTAGCATATAATTGGGGTGATTTTCTCACATTCACGAATATCATAGATGTCGTTCACCCCCTCCACGGAATTTTCCAGTATCTATCGATAATAATAAACCAAAAACTCTGATGTCGGGAAAATTACAGTTTCAGCTTCGATGAAGCGATATGTGCAATTACACAGACTGAAATCGCAGTGCATATTGGAATTCGTGTACTGCAGGATTGACGCCTAAAGCGTGGACTGTAGCAGTCGAACAAAGAAGCTGAAACGAATGGAACTATTGTCCTCGTTATGTCGAAAGTGCTGTGAAAGAATTTTGTCGAGCATCGAGATGATATGTGAAAGACTTATATTCTATAAGTAGCCGTCAATTTTCCGATTTTGAAAGTTCTTGAAAATGTGTTGAATGCCTTTGAGAACAGACATCTTACCATAAAAGGCAGTTGAAAATTGATGCCAGGGTTTTTTCCAATGTTTCAACATTCCTCCGATGATGAGTTCTGATTTAAAGCGGACGAAACTTCCAGCCCCACTTTTGTAGGTTATTGAAATTCAATTTTGAGCGGTAAGCGATTCCGAACATGAAATAGAGCACGATTAAGAAATTCCTCCGATATCTGATTGTCCTACTTATCCGGCCTCGATATCAGAAAGCGATGAAGAACTTTTCTGTAAGGTTTAGATTACACGACATCTTGTCTGCGTGTAATCGGATAACGTATAACCGGCCCAGTTCGATATAGTCGAAATTGGGAGATAAGAGATCATAGGCGCTCTGACGAAATGCCGGATAAATGACATTTCCGAGTGAAATTAACTGCTGATATCGGCCCATCTGAGGGGCTGTCGTATAAAATGACCGGATTTTATTAGGCTAATAGCTCTTTTCGGCAGCTCTAGTTGACTCGTGATCTGATAAACTAAATTCTCCTAGATAGCGAAGCCAATAGCTACTTATCACAACCTTAAAAAGGGAGCGAAATGTTTCACGTTCTCAGAGTACCGTCATTTGCGCTGAATGAGATAGACCTTCACATTCGATGGTGATTTTCGAAAGCTCTCAAGAACCAGACAATTAATCAACAAAATTTCTTAAGTAACTCGAAGTAAAGTGAGTACGGCCGCATCAAATTGTTTTTAGCACAGATCATTCACGAGTGAGTCAAAGCTAGTAGTTTGAGTACAGTTAGCTATGAATCCAAAAGATACTGAAATTTGGCATGCTTTAAGCCAAGATACAAGCGCACGAATACAGGGTGAGGCAGAGGAACAAGATTCGTTTGGCTATCGTTAACATACCACGGTGTATTGACAATTATGGACACCATTATTGTCAAAACTGTCTGAACATAAACTTCAAACGTTGAACTTGATGGCTAAAGAATAATTCAATCAATTTTTGCATGAGTTTTTGTTTAATTGAAGTTCCTATGCTCTTACTGCATATTCGTTATTCCGAAATTGTATTACAACTGACATTTATCGGCAAAATTCTGAGGAAGACACGAGAAGAAAATTCCATTTCGAGCGAAAATTGACAACATTAAGCATGATGGGCGTAGAATGATTGGTAGAGAGGACAGGAATAATCCTTTCATTTGGGACAAACAAAAAATACATCAGCTAAAAATGTTCGACGGTCAATTTTCAACTCGGAGATATGCATGCCGAATTTCTGTCCTAGATATGCATACACTTCCGGGAAAAAATGGCTTTTATATTGATTGGCACTCGGCCATTCGATTGACAGTCTGAAATCCGGAAACGATATAAATCTAATGAACCGCCAGAGAATAGAGCGTCGCTAAACTTGCCCAAAAAACATAGTTGCTGTAGCTCTCGTATGAGTAAACAAGTACGTAATTCTGAATGACACCCTAGAAATAGAATAGAATAGGTTGAATCTGATAAAAGCTTTATCGATCCAGCGTTAAGACATCAGTTATGTCACTGTGCGAAGTCTGGTTGTCCAGTGGCGTCGGACCACCCAGATTTGCGAATATCACTTTTTTCCAGTATGGATTACGGCACAAACAGAAACCGACGATATATGTTTCGTTTCAGTAGACGTTTCATAATTTTTCAGTGTCATATCGTTTATTTATTCAATTGAATTTGTCGGAATCAATCAAGAAACAGGGTGTTGAAGTTTTTCTTAAAAACTGCCTGGAAAATGGTACGCCACTGAGATATTTAAACAAAGAATTATCTGAGGATTTTCCATCGAAAGTTATCGTGTTTAGGGATGACACAACATAAAGATTTTGCACATTTTTGTGCCGATCATTAAATTAATCAATGTATTCATATTGTTGCAAAATGGCGAATGCGCCAGGGCCATCGGACAGTTTCTAAATTGTTGAAAAAATTGAATTGTATCATAGAATCTCGAAAAGATTATTGATATCTCGATGTGAAAATCGCTTTTCCCTTCGTTTATAAAGCTTATAGGCTCAAGCGATCAGCGTCAAAGTTACGAGTTCCGACCCACATTCGTTGTGTGTGAGCCTGCAGAGTTTCTCAGAGGAAAACAAATATTTCCCCGGCATATCGTGTAGTAATCTAAATCTAATTGTTAATTTAGCCCAGCCTGAGCCCGAAGAATTGGAAAGGTAATTGTTCCACAGTTGCCGGCGACATTAATGGTCTACCTAGTTTACTACCACGTGCAGTTAAGAATCTTCTCAATTATCGCTACCGAAACAAGTGGTTGTAGAAATGAAAGCCTGAGTTGAGTTTAATTAACTCGGATTCGGTATTGAGCATGAAATGATGCCAAAACTGCAGCTTGAATCTGATGTCAGGTCTCTGGGATACATAATAGTTATCCAACTTCTGCAAAAATCGATCCTCTAAACCACTATCTTAACAAAGATCATTGTCTCGGTCAGTGCTTGTCTGCTCTGCAAACGGAATTCAACCTTGACCTCATGAGTCATTTTGAAGGATTTGAATAAAATTCTCAGTTGGTATCTTTGATTAATTTCATCAACATTTTGACATAAGTTTGTCACACGTTTTTCAGCGCTCTCCTTAAACGAGTGCTATATCGTTTTGCCAAATGTCTGTAATTTTCGAATTTTGAGCCGAAAATAGTCTCACGCGATGAAATCTACTCCCTGATGACGAATTCGTGGACAAATTCATTATGTCCGTAGGGCCGTCCGTCCATCCGAAGTTAGCACGATAACTTTCGAAGATTTTATCCTAGAGAATATATGAGTCGAGAAAAACTGAATTGCTATAAAAACTTGGAATACTTCAGGTCGTTTTGGCGAACCTATATCGAACGACCCGCGCCTCTGTTCATTTTCTAGCAGTTATTTAAATCCTTATGGAATAACTTCGAATATATCTGAACCCGAACTAGGAACTTGGGCGAGACTCATATATACCTAAATCCCACAAAATCCTTTCAGCTTAACGATTCAATATCGATACAATAACCAATATCACTGCCAGAAAGGCTCGCAAATTTCATTACCTTTCACGGCAAACCACTTTATGAAGGGGCGATAAAAATCCAAAATAATATTCACTTAAGTAGTAAATATCATTGAATATTTAATATTATCGTAATATTGTCTGGCCGTTTAAACAGAATTGAAACTTAAAACTTTTTGCATAAATTAACAAATTTATCGTTAAAAAGAATTGTCAATTCTCCGTTCTCTTCTTCAGTCTATGTTTTATCGAAAAAAATTAAAATTTGAACAGTTGCTTCTGGGTGTTGGAGTTTCCTTGTCAGTTATTATATATTTCGCCACCCAGTCAGATTGAGTTCCAGAAATGTAATGTCTGGATTCGCAGACATTGGCTTCATTAGGAAATACATTATATATCTAGAGATGAAAACAAATCGATGAAAATAGGAAATTGGCTGATGCTATTGCGCTCCCTTTTGACCCTGCATTCTACGACAGTTTCCTACTGGAATTATTGACTGTGAAACTCATTCCGTTTGCCACGGGGGTGCCTTGAAATTCACGGCATCATGGTGTTTTCTACTCAAGTAGCCTAAGGGAATTTTAATCGCGCACAGGGTACAACCTTCTCGGAAATTCGACCAGAACAAAAACATTTCACGAGGAGTTTCCGCGAACAAGATGGTGAGAGGTTTCCAGTTTCCACGCTGTGGTGTAAACACCTTCGAGCTTGGCAACGCCTTGAAAATGCTCTCGAAAACACTACTTTCCCCTACGCTTCGAATTAATTCAGGTACTGACTTTATTCGTCACAGAAAATACTGAAGAAACATCAAAAGTTGACACATCACATGACTTTTCGTGCTCCGTTATTGATATAATATTTGAGCTATTTCCATCATATTCACTCCTTCTGTTCAACTTTTCGGCCAGCTGTCAGTGGTCAGGAAAACACTTTAGACTCTTAAAATTCAGAAAAGCAACTGTCGTCACTCTTTGAAAATGTTCTCGGAAAACAATCGATGTCTATTTTTGAGCGCTCGTTCTACTTAAAGGAGTGCTATATCGTTTTTCCCAAATGTCTGTAATTTTCGAATTTTGGAGCGAAAATGGTCTCAAAAGATAGTTCGACTCCCTGATGACGAATCCGTGGTCAAATTCATTATGTCCGTGGGGCCGTCCGTCCGACAGTTAGCACGATAACTTTCGAAGATGTTGTCCTAGAGAATATATGAGCCAAGAAAAACTGACTGAACAGAATAACATACCATTGGATTCAGGTGTTTTCGAAGAATTCAAACTCCAAGAAAACATTTCAATTGCAGCGTAAAACCTATCGTTGTTTTTTTCCATATTGGATCGATAATGTTGTCCATTATTGTTTACGTATCTAAATCGTTGTTTTGATCCGTCTGATCACGTAATTTCGAATAATTGCTAGAAATACCAGAGCATAATCCGTCCCGTATCAAATTTTCCGTGTTATTTACCCTTAAAACCGCAAACCAATAGTGCTACTTGTGTTACATAAAATACACTGTAACCCCAGCTACAAAGCGAGATTAAATTAGTTTAATTTATAAACAAGCAAGCTTTACGGGTGCTTTTCATTGTTGTTTTGCTCGTTCTAGGAGAAGATATTATGTATCATAGGGGAATGTAGGCTATTTCAGTGATTGAATAAGAAACAAGCATAAGCTATATGTATTCCAGACATCTGACAGCTTCTATGAATAATTAACTAAATATTGATTGATTCAAAAATTAGTCTCGAATTGATATAATTCCCTAACACAAGAACTTATGAAAAATGTGTTTGATATTCATGGAAAATTAGTAGCGTACATAAAAATAAACGGGTAGCTACAAAGGGAACGAGGGATATCTGAACCATAATTGACGAATATTGGAAATACCCAGAAACATTTTTTCAGCAAAACACGTATTCTGTTTCATATAGAATCAGCAGGATTTGTAATCGGATATGAGAAAATCCTTTGATCAAAACAAATAACAAAATGCGATCAGCATGTTTTCCAGAATTTCGGAGCGTATTGTTCTAAATATTACATTGTTAGTATCCCAATCGATAGATGTCGTGATAACGAATTTCAGATATCTGTAGTTTCCTGTCATTAATTACATGTGGGAGGATAGACCACTCGAACTTCTCTGCGGGTAAAACTTTCACAATTACAAGTGCAACAACAACTTTTCACCGAAGGTTGTCTGAAGAGAGTCAGCCAATAAGAAGCTATCATCGGCTGAGATATTTCCATCCAGAATTTCCCCGATAGGTTTCTCATGAAGAAATATGTTTCCAACAAATCGTATTGAACATTATTGGGTTATCTCGATATTATGATCCAAGTCAGAAATATTTCATTAAATGAAGACGATCGTCTGAACTTGAAAATCTAAAAATAAAATGATCTCAAAAGAAGATTACAAATTCCTGAAGAATGTTATATCATTTCGTAGAAGTGTAGCAATAACGTGTCTGGAATTTCTTGATGAACACATCAAAAATGTTGACGCAGGGATGTTCAGAAATGAGAGCAATTCACCAGAATCGACCTTTTTCTTGTGCGCAATTTATGGATAAATGAAGTGGGTTTCCGTATCGAGACCAAGTCTTATTTTGCATGCAAACTCACGAAAATACCCTTTTTCGGTGCGGGGCTGAGTGTTACTCAGATCCAGACCATCCGCACCTTTTGTTCAAACACGACGAGTTTTTCCGATTCATTTTATTCACTCTCAAGGAATCGCTACATTTTCGTAAATAGTGAAATCCGCGATCCACGGTATTTCGAAGTTAAAAGCTATGAAAATCCATTTTTACGGCATTTGCATCTCAAAGAAACTGGCTGAATTGAAATTCCTTGATCCATTTCCTCGGTCTACCATTCGTGCATTCTACTAGGAGGCTTAATTTATAAGGTATCAAAATGAAAATCCAAGAATATTTTTCGGCCTCAAACTAAAACACGTTGAAGTGACGGAAATGAACTCAACGAGTGAACTTTTCGAAAGATTTAATTAATTTTTCTTGCGAGAACAGAATCAATTTGATAGCATTGGTGGATATAATTTGAAGTATTTTTCGCTCAATTGAGAATTGTCTTGTTAACCGTTCTCTCAATTTCCATTCAGTACATAAAATGATTTTTCCTTTCTATTAAGAGAGATGATTTCAAAAATCGTAGTGATCATATATGTATATTCAAACTACAGTTTATCTGCCTGAGTTAGAACTTTTGCATCACCAATAAATATTTCATCAGAGAATGTCGGCGCAAAAAATGAAGAGGGTCCAACACAGAACCCTGGGGTAACTCTGATATGTTGCCTTTCAGATAATCATAAATAAGTAAATACTTTGCCGAAAGGCACAAGATAAAAATAGTATGAGGGGAAAAAGGGTGAGGTTTACTGAGTGAATAAATCATGTTCTATTTATCTTCTTTTCGAATAAATGAAAGTAATGCAAATACTAAATCGGATTGATTATTGGCCGTTGATTCCAAATTGCAGACCCAACATTCGTTTAGGTTTAAGGTAGTTGTTTCGAAAATAACCTCAACAGTGTCTATCGGTACATTTCAGTATCAATCACTTTGTAGACATTATGCTATCGAACCTAAATTAATTGTTAGACGATACCACTATACCTCTGAAAACGTTTGTACCCAATTAGTTAATTGAAACTGTGAACTCTTTGGATCCTAGATAAATTTGCGTCGGATCAGCTGAAAGGACAACCTTGACACTTTTTGTTAGAATTAATTCGAAAGTTTCATTCAATTTGCCAGAAACTTGGTTACATGGAAGTTTACAGGGGACGATGAACGAACAATATACTGATTTGGGCCTCCGGGAGATTAAAATTCAAAGAAGCAAGAATATCAGAAATTACAATCCAAACTATAAGTACACGATGAACAAGTACCATCGACTGTTCACCTTCTTTTCTATTGTTTCAACGAGTTTTAGTCGTCAGGTATCTTTTGACAACTTCTTTATTACTTTTCCTGTTCAAACTTTTCTTCAAAATGCAAAGTTTGTTTGTGCCGAGGAATGTGTAATGGATTCTTTCAGGAAGAAAGTTCTGGGATGAAGTTCTTGAAATAATGACAACTAATTTTTATCAGTGATAACGCAAATGAGAAGCACCGAAAAATGTCCCTGGAGGAACTATAAAAATATAATATCCCTCTATTTCCTTATGGAAGAGTGTGCTGAACAGAGTTAATGGGAAATTGAGGGATAACAGAGACAAAAGCAACTACGGTTATCTGTAAACGAGATTTACATCTGCTCGCAAAGTCACGGTTTGCTGTGTTCTGTCCCTGGGAACGCTCGGTCTGCATTCTTTCAGGATTACAATGGAAATACAGTTAGTGTTAAGGGTGACAAATATCGTCGAATGGTGATAAATTTTCCGGTTCCTATTGGGAATACACTCTGACAATGAGCTAGAACCGGAAACTCATGCAATTTTGAGGGAAATGCCCCAGAGAGACCGAGAAATGTCCAGAATTCCAAGACTGCAGACTCCCTTCAATTAGCTATCCCTATATACTCACAGGGTATATGCTGGACTGGACATTCAATATCTTGGAAAACTCATTCGTTTCATAAAAAACACAATCGATGGAAGCTCTATTTTCAATTCAACTTTCTATACAAATTAATATAAAGAGTGATATTAAGAAAATTTGGGAAATAATGGATCGTCAAAAAAATCATAGTGATATATCGCATTTTCGAAGCAGAAAAATCGAGAAAATATTAATCCAAATAAACACATTCAATTCGCCCCTTCGGGAACTATGAAAACTTCAGAAACGAATTTTCTGACTGCATAATGTCGAAGTAAACGAAAACTGACAGAGATCCGGGAAGTCGTGAAATACTCTCAATTGAAGTGGGTCGAAAAGAATTCACGAGTGGAAAAAAGTTCAAGATGACAACGAGGTTAACATCCTTCATTTCCAGTTATTCATGCAACTCTGGGAAAGGAATCATGGCTTGAAGATGTATTTACGAAGAAGGGATCAAACAGAACGTTGAACAATGTCTCTGGTATTGGGAGTTGGCTTGTTCAGATTGAGAGGTTAACAAAATCAATTTTATTTTCTGAGAGACATGTCGGAAGCGATTTTCCTATGGAGCCCCTTACTGCATTATTTTTCAACCATAATACTCGATCCTATTTACCGTTATATTGAGATTGACATTATCCTAATGGATTCTAAGAACTGTGGGGTTCCAAGAAGTATGTTGAAAGATTTATTCCTCCATTTGTCAGTCGATTTCAGACGGTGATCCTCATGAATTTTCTAAATGTTAATCGACTATAGAGAACTATTTAATCAGCTATGTTTATAAGAACTGGGGTCGTTATAGCTAGGTTAGCGTTCCAGAAACTACCACCATTTTGATAATTTGTTTTCTACCTTACTCATTCATGGAAACCCAAGGAGGTCGTCAATGGCGACCCCCATGGGTTTTCCAGATTTTTCGGCTTTGAAAATCTGCCCTTTTCATAACTCGCGAATATCTGGTATTGATAAATGTAAATTATGATCGATTTTATGATTTACAACACAGTCCCACGACTGTCGGGTATAAGGTAACACGCGTGAATTTTTAAACAATCAATTTCAATAGGAGCAAGAAAGGGTGCGAACCTATTAAGTACCAACACCCCGCAATTTCCCTGTAAATGTGAGGACGGTGTGAAGCAATAATTTCTCCACCCCAATAGAATAAATCTCAACTTGAATGATTCCGATTTCATTCTCATTTAGTTTCAAGTGCAGAGTTTCGAGCAGTAGCTCAATTATTACTGTCGAAGTCGCACAAATGAACAGGTCGCATTCAATCTGAATTTTCAGCAGGGATTCACAGGATTGAAAATGTGTTCACAATCATCGGATTCAACGTGTGTGTTATTCACTAAATATATCGGTCCTTCTGATTATAAATTATATGGAATTTTCCTGCTTGATCAAACGGAATAATTTCCATACTAATTAAACGCAAATAAACGCTATGAAGCCATTTTATGTAATTCCTAATTACACATTTGTAGTGTTAAGTTTTATCTCAATTAATCCATTTCACCAATTCCACGAATATTCGAGTTTGTTGAGGAACAAGGGAAATTAATTCGTTGAAATCATTGTAAAGTCCCAAATTTAAACTTCGGTGATTATTTTCTTCGACATAAAATTTCGTCCAGGCACAGTATGTCCGAAGAATGAATTTCAGTTAACTCAAAAATACAAACTACAGCACGTTCACTTCGTATTTTATCCTTAAAGATAAAGGATTTCTAAGTACAGAAAAAAATTAACTGTCTCTTTTCGCCGATAAGACTGTATATTATGACCTGAATTGTCTCTTTTTTGTACAATGAGATTGTTTTCTTCGCGGTAACCTGTTGAAATATTGGAAAAAGATAATTTATGCGAACAGCAAATGGAATTCTCCGGAAAGTATTTGGAAACATTCCCTTGGCTCACCTCCATGCCTTAGAATTTCTCTCCCCATTGCGAATTATTTTGAGTTATGGAAGATAAAACGCGAAAAGAGGTTAGTGAATTAGTATTATTAGAGGAAACATCTGAACGAATAAAAGGGAAAAACCTGATTATTATGAAAACGTTTTTACACTTCCAGAATTCTGAACGTATTGATTATTCGGGAGATATTCATTTATGGTTCCATTTTCGAGGTCGACTTTGAAAGAAATTTTTCCATTTCTTTCTTTTGCTTCATTGTAGAAAAAAGCTCAATAAAAGAGGTATTTGTTATTTCATTTTCACTATTGTAGTTCGATTATCATGTCAATTATATATTAGTTCGATTCAACGCTGAGTTACTCTTGAGTGAATTATTGACAATAACTCTGCTGGACGATGCTCCAAGTGCTCTTGAGTTCTATAAACATCACTTGCTGTGACATCGCAAATATTTCTGTTTGCCTACTTCGAAGGGTTGAACGAGGGTTGCTTTCGTATTTCAGGATTAGAGACCAAAACAAATTCCTACTCGCTCTGGTCGAGTTTCTTAATTTTTTTACCAGTCCCTTAATCTTTCAAGCTGCTTTAATATCATTGAGGGAGGCCCAACTGAGCAAATTCTTGTCAGAGATTCCAGCATAATTATGAACTATAAAGTAGAGTTTGTACACCAGCTTGTTTGTAAATCTTTCGTCTAAACAAATATTTACCGACTCAGCTTTCCTGCGTATTAGGCATTGAAAATTTCATAATTTTATTGTAAATTACAGCATATCCGGTTCCACATCAAGTTATTACATTACGGGAATTGTGTTCAGAGGTATAAAAAAACAGATACATCATAAGTTTTTCGCTAAGAAGTAACAGATGTAACATTTATATTCAAATCCCATGTCAAAAAACTTGTACAAGTTAATTGAAGCAGAATACTTAATGGATTTCGATTTATGTATGTATAGAATTTCGTAGCGTAATGATAAGCTCCGACTTTGTGGTCAGCTGGTTTCTGGGCCTTCTCATCGAAGCATTTACTCTTAGGGGTCTATAATCAAAGCTTCATGAATGTTCCCTTCAGGGCTGTGAAATCATTTGAATTTGATGGGTTAATTTAATTCGAAAGCGCACAATCATTATTCGGTTGGTTTATTGTTGATGAAACTAACGATTGGTCGATTTTTATATCAAAGGTTTTCTGATTGACGTTATTTTATGGTAACGGTTCGAATTCCAGCAAAACATAGAGGATGGAAATTGAATTGAGTTATTTCCAATATTTTCAATGAACCGTTGACAGATAGAAAAATTGAAATTCCCAAACAAAGCCAGTGATTTGCATGATTATATCGTTGAAGAATAAACGCGGTCAATAACGAGCATGGACCTTTGTCATACAAAATTGACGTAGAAATATTATATTTCGTGGTGGAAAGCTCATGCGAATACATGCAAAGAAATTTGCATTCAATTAATGCCCGAAAATATTTAGGCCTGTCCCTCTGTGGGCATTGTTTTTTCCTGCAGGAATATCTCTCCAGATTTAAGAGAAGTTACTCCAATTTAAATCTGGCAAACCATACGTTGCTCTTTAGAGTTTACCGGCCTAATAACCTCACGAATAACTGGAGTTGATGAATATTCAGAGGCCGAATAATTAAAACAAGCACTGATTTACCTAAATGGATTTTGGATTGCACAGACGGATGAATGAGATTTCGAAAGTAGAAGCTGCGAAGGCGATTTTCAGTAATAAATTCGGAAGTGACGATTCTGAGTGGTCTATTCTCGAAAAACTATCAGTTTTTCATTTCCTTAGAAGTCATTCATCCCTCATTCGGAACTGAATCGGCGTCAGCATATTTTTTATGTAATTTCGACATAAGTTTTTCACACAGTCTACTTGAATTCTTCATGGAACATGTTGAGGTTATAACATAAGGAGTTTCATTAATCAGTCTGTCGTTCGGAATATTTTTCAGTGGAAATAAAAACAATCATTATAGAATCGATCCAATTATCGCATACGGAAACAAACCACATAAAAAAGAAACGTCTTATCTCGATTCTATAATCGCATTTGGGTCCCTTCAGCCGGAAAATTGAAAGCGATGAAATCAATGCATTCCGCGATCGCAATACAGCCAGAAATAACAAAGCTACGAAGGAAACTGGGATAAGGGAGAAGTCATTTCGTGTATTATATTTCGCCACCAGTCAGATACAGTTTCCAGAAATGTAGTCTGGATTCGCAGACACTGGCTCTATTAGTAAAATATTATATAATAACCGACAAAGAAACTGTAACATCCAGAAAGAGCTGTTCAAATTTTAATTTTTTTGGTTCATTGAAGGAGCAATAATGTTTTACCTCAAAATTTTGTAAAGGAGTGAATTTGATACCTTCACAACCTTTTTTCGATAACTCTCTAGAATTATTCAACAGTCAAGTTTTCAAGGGTTGCATCCCAAATAACTTGTTGGAATTGAGCCCATCGGATGGAAAGTATCAATTGAAATATTTTTTTCTTAAATAATTAAAGATGTAACATAATTTTATAACGAGAAACTGGGGAAAGTGCGTTGTTTTGGGAGATATCGTTCCAGAAAACTCATTTTTCATGTCTGTTAAGACTTTCTGTGCGGCCGTTCGCTTTAAAAAACAAATTTATGCCGGAAGAAATCGATGAACCGCTCTTCCGAGAAATTAATGAAATCTTTCCTTTTACTCGACCGTTCGAATAACACCTACGGAACCTTTTTAAAGCAACCCCCTTAGGATATTGTTTTCGTATTTGGTTATACTTTATATCTTGCGAAACTAAAAAAAGGTTAGTGTATATAATCTGTGAATTATAACACTTTAAATATGAACATTTTCTACATCTTCTGATTTGGTTTCAAATCTGTTTTGTTTGCCTTAATAATAACATTTTAGTTTAATTGCACACAACTATTCGACCTATGACCTTTAGAGATAGTTATAGATGTTAATCCGAAACTAAATATTCAAATCCACTAATTCTACTATTATTATTGTGCTTAGCATTTGATTATGACAACACCTACACAGTCCATTTTAATCAGCTGCTGATGTAGTTTAATCCGTATGAAATTCCTGTGGTCACAAATAGATGATGCCTGACTGAATCCTTCACGGGTCTGTAAACTCCAGTAGAAGTGAATATTGACGAGGTTCGCACGCTTTCTGCTTGGACACCGTAACAATGCAATTAAGATCTTCATATTGTTATGCCCCTTCGTAAATCCTACTATGAATTTCATCCACTGTGAAAATATAGGTCATCTTGCGAAAAACATAACCTCAAAGCCGGCAAGACTCGCGAAATTTCGAGACAATTCTGTATAGAAGATGCACCAGAAGATATTAACACGATTTTCTATTTTTCAGGACATGTCAGAGTACCAGTGCGAATCAGGAAAACCCCCTGTGTATGTGCCCCACAAACCAGTGACAGGAGTGATTGGAGCTTCTTTCAGTGTAGTTTCAAAATGGTTGCTAATATCCTGAGACTATTCAAGGTAATATTGCCCATTTATATTCAATTTATTATAAAAGTGCTGAGATCCGAAAAACTGAGTATCCTCCTGTGAATTGCGAGCTTTAATTCGCCCGAAAAATCGTGAAATTATAGAAGAATTAAGCAGGGAAATGAAATTTCCGGTTCTTATAAATTAAACGAATTTTTATGCAATTAATTCCTGAAATATTTTCCCACAATTATTCGCGCGTGAATTTATGACGGTTGTAACCGCTAAAGATAACTGCCGATTAAAACTGAAAATATTTTATTGGATCAGTTTTAATTTCTTTCGCAGATTATCTGTGCCCCAGAGAGATACCCTGCTTAATGAAGTAAGTTATGCTGTCGCGCGAAAAATTTTCATGCAGATTAGATTTCTTTATTTCTTTCTCTCGGTAATTCTGCAGGGGATGTTCATCTGTTAAGGGGAATAAAAAACTACTGTCCCCTTTCAAGCTGAGGGTAAACGATTTGTCGCGGTATTTGCAATTGTTCGATGTGCATTTTTTTACGAACTTCATTGTTATTATTATTATTGGACTTGGCGTCGTTGGGTAGATACATACATCGAAATATGCAGAAAACAGAACAATTCCTTTCGAATTGGGTCAATAATATCCGGGCGAAAGGAATGGGACGCTGTCAGCGATTAATTCCACATTTCGAGTGGGCGAAAGTAAAAATCGAACCATCGAAAAATTATCGTTTGTGGCAGACAAAGCAGTCGAGAACTGGTTCTGACTTCTCGGGTAAAATGAAATAAAGCATTGAGGCAGAGACGTCTACGACAGCTTAATATCGGCCATGGTTTGGGCGCACCAACTTTGAAGATTCATTGCCCCTGAAGTTCGTTATCGCTGAAACATGTTTTGTGCTCATTTCCTCATCAGATAATGCTCACTGATCGTTTTCGTATACACGCCTTGTTGAAGGATAATTCGAGCGTTAGTTTATCGCGAAGTTCCTGTTAAATTTCAAATCAAAGTTTCCGTTCCGACGTGGATCTGAGGATTCTGAGCTTTCTGTCGTCATAATTTCGACGGTCTGTTAACTTCCATGAACTGTGAGATCGCGAAACAACGGAAATGGCTTTGTTTCATTTCGAATAAAGGAGGTACCCAAGTTCACCGCGAACTTTTTACCAGATTAATTTCCACGTTAACAATGGAAAAAGACTATATTTAGCCCTAATGATTCATTTCCCTTCTTACATACAAAGGTCGAAGATTGTTTTATGACAGCGAATTGTTTTATTCATGTTCCTCTTCTGAATTCAGCATTATTTTTGATGTCGCTAACATTTCGTGAAGTGTAACAGTGACCATGGCCTTAGTCCAAACATTGCTATCTACTACCAACATTTTTAATCATATAAAAGCTCTTAAAACTTTTGTTCCCGCATACTACACGAGGTACTGCGCATTCGCCATTTTGAGCGAATGCCTTCCTCTGATTATGAGAATTAGAAACATTTTTTTTGTAATTGAAATACATTTATACCGACAAATATTTCCGATTGAAAAAAAGAATTGATTATGTTATATACCAAAACAAACACTCAAAATACCTGAAAGTCGAATGAAGCGACATATTTCTGAATTCAAATTGTTGTATCCTATTCAGAATGCTGAAACGTGTATCTCATTTATAACTGAGGGTTAAAGCCTTATTTTCCGAGATAGCCAGAATAAACGCGAGTGGAGAATCCTGACCCTCAAAGCCCGAAACTTCGCAACCTATAAGCTTTGCAGATATCAGGATACCCTTAAGTCGACCGCTAAATTGACCCCTCATAGAGATGAAAGTGTACCAGGTGCTTTATCTCACAATTATTGACGCTGAAAGCAACCAAACTTGCTCTAAATAGATTTTCACGTCAGACCTTTAGCAGATGCTATGTGTTTGTAGAAGCGGGGGGTAAATGGAGGAATTGTTATTTCAATTGAGATATTCACTTTTTCCGATTGAAAAAGGAAGATAAATACCCTATAAATAGAACGAAGAAGTTTCGAAGTATAATTGACCAAAATTAACACGAATTCAGATGGAAAACATTCGAAAAAGGCTGATTTCCTGGAAATCGAGAATACTTTCACGTTTAACATCATATTTCCGAATGTATCTAAAGGAATAAGAACACTGTATAGATGAATAAGGACCAGCGAGATCAGTGAAGTGTTTGCCTTTACTCGAATGTGAACTTTTTCTGTTGGCTTTGATATCAGGTCATTTCCGAAATTGGGGTCCTCGGATTGCACTTCCTGGTTGCTCGACGATCTACGCTACCGATGATATAATAAAGGAATCTAGATATCAGGACCGGAATAAATGAAATGGTTCAGCATTGAGAAGTATATTCGAATATAACATCGTTTCGATTATGCTGAAAATAAATGGTTCATATTGAAAAACCATTCCGAAAATTTCACAGAAAAGTTCATAAATGAGCCATTATAGCGATCGAATGCGCTTATTGAATTCACTTCAATTCATCACTATCACAACGAAATAGAAATATCTCGATCTTTTCGCGCAATTCGAATGAATGAAAATTCCATTCCAATATCACACTCTCGCGAGAAAATCAGAGGAAATTCCATCCATAGCTGAGAAAAATTTCACGTATTGATTGGGACGACTATTGAATACACGTGGAATTCGAAATTGAAAAATCTGCAAGGTTTAATTAAATGTAAACAGAAAAATATGCGATATGCGTGGGACCGAATTCACTTTTGTCGACTGAACTTATCCCTGCCCAGGGGTGAAACAATATGAATGTACATTCCTCGAAACAATTTATTTTTGCTTCCTGTTAAATTTTTTTCCCATATTCGTTATTGTCCAAATGAATACTTTTTGCGCTTTCGTTTCTAGGAACAATATGATATTTTTTGCGCAAATATTCGCGGAAAGGCTCAAAAGGTTTCGTTTTCATCATAAAAAACAACTCTTGGGTTGAATTGTTTCAAATATATTCAACTGAAAGAACATCAAGAAAGATCCTGAAAGTTTCAGAGTTTGTTTTTGATCTGAACGTAATTTTGACAAAAGTTTGTCACACGTTTTCCCTCATTTCAATACTTCAGATATTGAATAAAAAGTATCTTTCTGGAGTTACCTCTATCTTTTATGAAGCCAAATAAAGTTCCTCGTCTTCATATGAAGCAACACGAGCGAAAGGTTAGATAGGGCGTTAAAATAAAGATATTCCGTATTTACTACGCCATTATCCAAG
>JACDNR010000174.1:0-46799 GCA_013421045.1 Propylea japonica | reverse complement strand
GTATTCAGGTATAAATCTCTGAGGCTATTATGATCTCCCTTTTTCAATGACGGTTGTTGGAAAATTGATTGAATATGATTATATATTATAAGGTTATTGTTTTCATAATACTGAGTCAGCAATTTCCAAGCAGCCTCATAATTGTATTCAGTTTTTTGGATGCCTTTCAATACTTCTTTCGCTTCACCTTCCACAGATGTTTTCAAATAATGAAATTTATCTAATTTACTCAAATGGACTTTATTATGAACCATATCTGTGAAAGCTTCGCGAAATTCTAACCAATTTTCCATACATCCATCGAAAACTGGTAACGTATGGCAGGAAATCTAATATCAGTCATATGATTCTCTTTTACAGGCCCATGCACATTGGAATTGCCAACAGATTTATCAGCATGAATGTCAACATCAACAACAGAATTTTTAACGCTATACCCGACGCCCCTGATAGCTTGCAGGTGCACGGCTAGAACTACCTGCACCCTCTGCGGACGTATCGGAATTGACGCTACCTACTACTCGCGAACGTGAACTCCGATTTACCCTGATTATTTCTCGTAATCTACCGATATATTCGAAAAAGCTGTTTTCAAACTCATATCCAACTTCTTCCTCTTTGTGAAACGATTGTTCATCATCTATGAATATAACTTCTATTTGATCTTGAATATTTTCAAATTCTTCCCACAGTGGTTCCGATTTTTCCAATTTAAGAATGATCGTAGTAATAATTGACTTGTCTTTTGATTTAAATCCACTTTCGAACTCTAAACTATTTAGGAAGTTTTCAATACGAGTTATTTTAGTTTTAATCTGATCTCTACGGAATTTCAAATCTTTCAATTCCATCGTAAATCTAACTTATTGAAATATACCACGTGGTTCCTTGAAAATTGTAATAATGCTAAAATGAATTACCTAATTGAATTGAATTGAATTGTCCTAACTTATGAAGGATTTATGGAAGTAAGTACTTTACGTTAGATTAAGTTGGATAAAAATTGGAATGGACTCACGGATTGATGATTTTGGTTGCGTCTCCTGGTTAAGGCCTCGCACCTGTTCCACTTGTATCGCCTCAATCCGGCTTTAAGGACCAATGTTATTTCTTGAACTTTTGGAAATTGTGGTAGTGGACTGTATTTCACTTATTAAAAAACAACACTAATTAGCTTTTCAACCTTTATTGTGCTAACCTCTTACAAGCGTGAGCATATGTTACAGTCTTTTTCGCGGGGGTTTCTCTCGCGTCGTAGCGGTCGCGCACTTGACGTTTCTTCTTCTTTTTCTTTTTTTAATTATTCGTTTCGGCCTCAACAGGATGATTAAATACAGTTTATATTATATTTTTATTAAAAAAAATACATACACATCCATCTATGAAAAATGTCTTTCTTATTCATCACTATCTTCATCCCCCTTATCTTCCCAAAAAACCGTACGATTAGGGGGAACATGTGACTTAAGTTTATTTATAAGAGTTGTCTTTCTTTCCAGAGAAACTCCTCTATATGTTTCACATTTTTGCGGATGCGATTTTTTTTCCTATATTTTGCCATAAAAATTTCTTTTGGTACTTCTGAGAAATGGCCACTGAAATCTGTCGTGAAGGAAAATGTGAAACTATTTCGGGAGAACGACATCATCACAATATCTTTCAGATGGATCTTTGATTCGAGTTTCTGTAACTTATATCTCGATGTGTAGTCCACAAAATGAAGAAGTGGCTCATTTCCATCATGTGGACATCCACTTTTGAAGAGTTTGCTTCTTTTACTGCGCATACGAAGTCATTAAAATCGTATACCGTTTCTTCCTCTTCAAACTCAGTTCAACCTGGTGATGAAATGCATCAGCGGACATGAAGGTATGACCTGGTTCAAAGTACTTTATGAACAAAGTTTCCGAGCTACTTCGGGACTATTGACGATGTAAATGAAAAAAGAAATTAAAGACCAGTTCTTGTTCTGGCTGGGGCAATTATCTAACCACATGGTTATAGATTTAATATCGCGATTTTGACGGAAAAAAGCAAAATGTGGATCTAATGTCATCCTTGGATCTTCCCCTTAGGCCTTCGTGCCATAGCATTGCCCCTGGAAGTTTTTTTGAACTTTTTCCTACTGGTGACAAAGTTTCATTCAAGGCAATGATTCTAGGCTTAAAGATTATTTCTTTGAAATTGTCCAATCTAGGAAGCATTATAAACTGAAAATTTTGATAAATTAGGTATGTTTCAAAGAACTTCAAAGATAATATTAAATTTAACCTTTTGAAGATCTGCTGAAACACATAGTGTATCTCCACAAATTTGCTCAGCGTCTTTCCTATACTCCTGTCGTGCATTCTTGTATTTCTGCTCATGTGTTTTCCAGGAACCGCAATCCTCACAGCTGGAGTCGTTTCCATCGTGATTTAGATTTTTTTTGTGGATTTGGAATTTTTCACAGGTCCAGCACTCTTCCAAACCCAGGTTGGCAAACGAAAATATTCATATTCTTAATTTCTTGTCTATAGAGTTCATAAGAAAATGTGTTTCCTGGAAACTTCAGTTGAAAATCTCTGTACATTTGCGTAATACTTAGATCACTTGGCAAGTATTGTCTATTCGATGCATGCTCTCGTCTATAGTGCGATATTGATGGCCCAAAGGAGAGAATATTTTTTTATTATACTTCGGTCAATTTCTTATCAGACGGATTGCGTCTTTTTTATCGGCAGCAGGAATCAACAATTTAGGATCAGTATTCCTTATATTTTTGAGAATGCGATCATTTTCTTTTGAGTATCCAAATGTTGATAAAAAAAACACTTTGATTACTTGAATTTTTTCGTTCTCAGATGAATTTAGGTAATATTTAAATGAATACTTTCGGGCCTCGCTATTTTTGACAGTGTTTCTTGCCTTTGGAAATTTTTCAACTAAACTATGTATAAACTGATGTTGTTGTTCTTTCGATACAGCCCGAAATTGCTTATTTATGTCTATCTTTCTTGAATAGGATATACGCAAGGAACAGCGTAGTAGTTTACATTTGCAACAGTTTTTAACGTTATTCTCACGTGAATTTTTTTTTTTTTGAATTTCTTTCTGATGCTGGGTGTATCATCTATTTTCTTTCTTTTCCGTACGGCACCGCTTTGGTGTATAACTTCGCGATCGCTTTGTTAATTGCGTTATCAATAGCATTACTAACAATATCTTCGATTAGTTGTACTTTAAAGGAATCATTTATGCCAGCAGCATTCTGATAGGTTGATCCATAATCAGTTGGAGCCGGAACAAATACTATATCCGAAATGATTTCGATTTTTTTTCTGCACATTAATTCTTTTTGTATGTGCTCCATTTTCAAAATTGATCAAGCCTGAATCATTTTCAGGAGAGTAATCTAGATCTTTAGTGTTTGTTCGTAATTCAGTAACGGTCTTTTTCCGCTTAATATTGCTCAGTTTGAATTGCTCCTTATTCAGTGCAAGTTGTAATAAACGTTTGTTGTGAAAAAAAATTAACTATGGATGTACGCGTATTGATTTTTTATCGACATCAGTAATATCGAAAATCAGAAATGAAAATGCTGAATGTATATAGTAGTATATATAGTATGTGATGAGGTTAACTTACCCACGATCCATATCACACCCCTTGGGAAAGTTATAAATTCAAAGTTCTAAGGTATAAATTAAGAAGATTCAGATGTTTTTCTTTGACCACTCATTAATTCATCAGCTCGAAAATCTAGGATTGTTCTTTATCAAGCACAATTTCAGCTGCAGCAAATAACAGTACGACCATAAACCGCACACTTATTCCCGCTTTTTCGAATGTTGAGGTTATGTCACAGAATTGTAAGCACGTAGGGACATGACAGTCTACTGAGACATATGCCGTTACCACACTACTACTAGATCGTATTGTCCTAACTACGGAACTTTGTGTAGATAGGACATTTAAATGTAGCATCAAGCACATAGGATGATTTCAGTAAGCAGAACCTTGAAATATTCACTTGCGACAAACCTTTCAGTGGTAATTTCTTTATGCAAAGATGCAGATAGGACCTATTGAATTAGCAGTATGATAGAAAACGTATTTAGGAATCTAACGGGACTCTTATCTCAAAACCGGAATTTTTGCAGATAGGACCTTTTTCTTATCAGGACAGTGTTGCCAGAAGCTTCAACTGAAATATCCCAACAATTCAAACTAAAATTCCCGGTTTCGCCCGAACACTGTCTATAAATTAACGAGTAAAATGATCTACCAGTATATGAAGATACTTTTTAGAAGAATTGTTTCCACCAAAGCCACCAACTGTATCTAAAGACATATACTCATAAGGACGTTTAGCCGGTCCTAATTGGGAAAGATAGCCAAAAGTAAATGGAATGCGTGATTTGTTCTTTATGCAGACTGCACAAGAATGACAAAAATCAGTTATTAACTTCCTTAAATTACGACAAAAATAAAATGGTGATAATTTCAATTCTATTTGTTTTGGACCGATATGGCCAAATTTATCATGAATTTGTTTTATTATATTACGACAGAATTCGGGAGAAATTATAATTTTATGATAGTTTTTACGTTGAGTATAAAGAATATCGCCTTTTTTTATAATACGAAGAGAAGACGGTAAACTATTTTTAATGTTGGTTTGATCTTTTATTATCTCATTTAATTCGATAAAATTTACAACTTTAAATTCCTCTGCCAAAGTTGAGGAATCTAGAACAGGATTGCGAGATAAACAATCTGCTTCAGTATTAAAATTTCCTGGAACATATTTCACTTTAAAATTATATTGTGATAGATAAAACATCATATGTCTGAATTCTTCATCTGTCTGAGATTGTATGTTAAGATTTTCTAAAGGTTTATGGTCTGTATGAACTTCAAAGTTCATATTTATAAGCCAATAATGCCAATATCTTAACGATTCTTTTATGGCTAAACATTCTAAGAATACAGCCTTCTTACGTTTTTGATATTCATTTAATTTTTTTGAAAAATAAGCAACAGGTTTATAGTAACCGTCGTCCTGTTTTTGTTTTAAAATTGCTCCTATGCCAATGACACTAGCATCAGTTTGCACAATAGTATCTCTTCGGGGATTAAAAATTGCCAAACATGGTTCCGAGCAAAGATAATCCTTTATTAATTTGAAACTTTCCTCGCATTCTGAGGTCCATTCGAAATTTACATTTTTCCGAAGTAAATTGTGAAAAGGTTCCAAAATTTGGGAAATATTAGGAATATATTTTCGATAAAAATTAACTTTACCTAAGAATTGACGTATATTTTTTTAGTTTGAGGAGTTGGAAACTCCTTAATTGGAATGACGTTATCATTAATGGGTTTCGTGACGTTATTTTCAATAATATGACCAAGATATTTCACACTCTTTTTGGCAAAATTACACTTTAAAAGTTTTAATCGGAATCCTTCTTTTGAAATTGCCTGCAATAATTTCTCTATATGACATAAATGTTCTTCAAACGTTAAAGAAAAAATTAATATGTCATCGATGTAATTGATACAAAACTCATCCAAACCATTACGACGAATGATATTTCTTAAGATTCTCTGAAAAATGGCTGGAGAAGTTTTTAAACCAAAAGGTAGGCATTTCCAATTATAATGTCCATTTTGTGTAACAAAACCAGTTTTATAATAATCTTTGCTACGAAGAGGAATAGACCAAAAAGCGCTATTTATGTCTAGTACAGAAAACCACTTACAATCTCTAGTTTTTACTATCAAATCATCTATAAGAGGAAAAGGTTGACTTTCTGGTACAACTAATTTATTAAGGGCTGTGAAATCGACACATAATCTATTTTTTTTATTTTCTCCTCTTTTATAAACAAGTGTAACAGGTGCTGCAAAAGGAGAGGTTGATTCCTCAATGAGATTTGAAGATAATAATTTAGAGATTTGTAAATCTATTTCTTTTTGATCATCAATAGAACACCTATATGGTTTCCTACAGACGTATTTGTGTTCTAATAATTTTATAGTGGCTTCATGATCTGATACGGTACCAATATCAAATTTATCTTTCGCAAAAACTGCCGAATATTTATTTATAATACTCTCTATAGCCATTTTTTCACTTTTCTCTAAATGATCCAAATTAGCAGAGAAATCATCTACATTAATATATTCATTGAAATTAACTTGGGCAGAATCTTCAACATCAACATAATATGTTGAATCCGAAGAGTTTTTCAGATTAAAATTTGCAATTTCCAAATCAAATTTCGAAATTTCGGAAATGTTCTGATAAATTTCAAGTTTTTGATTTTGACAAAGTCCAAAAGCCTTCACTAAATCTAAACCAATTAAAAATTCATTATGAAAAGTTTCACTTTTTATGACGAAAACTAAAACTTTTCGGCATAAATTCATTATTTTCACGTTAAGTATAACAGCTCCACCAACTTTACCTATACCACTGACCATACAAAATCTGCTTTCATTAATTTTAATAATAGGAATATTATATTTTTGTAGAAGGTTATAATTTACTAACGAAATATTTGAGCCGGGATCATATATTCCTTTACATTTTATTTTTTCCTTAATAAGCACATCAACTTTGATCAGTGGTAGCAATACTAGTTTTTTTGGTTAGAAATGAATGCGTTTAAATCCGATTCTATTTCAACGTTATTCACCATTTTTACTGCACCCGTATTTTTCTCTCTGAACCAGCATGAATTTTCTGAATGATAACGAGTACCTTTGTCATTTCTTTCGCAAATAGGACAGGGTTTCCTTTCAGTCGAGGATTTGACAATTGAAGGTGGCTTTTTAATTTTTACTGAAAAACTCGAACCTGCATTATTTTTTTGGCTCGTTTCTTCAGAATTATAATTTTGTTTAAGACTTTCACCTTCAAATTTCTTAAGTTTTTTTATCAAATCTCTAACGGTCAGAATAGAACTTCTATTTAAAGAATTTTGAATTTGGATGGGAAGACCTAGTACAATCAGATTAAGTTTAATATCTTCCGGTATATGATGATCGAGTTCAAGCAATAATCTTTCTTTTTGACTACGAAATCTATGTAGGAACCAAATAAATATCTAAAGTTATAAGCAAATCTGATCTGTTTCCAAGACAAATCACTAAATGTGGATATTAAATCTTCTTTCCATGAACTCCAATCAGTTTCTAAACCTAACCGTCTTTGAGCATTCAGGAACCAGTCATTCATTGATGCATCGAGACATAAACGGAATACTTCAATTAATTTTGGTCCAATTAAAAGGAACCGATTCGCTTCTTTTTCAAAAGTATTCACCCAAGCCTCAACATTTTTATTTTTGGTCGAAAATTTTTCAATAAAAAAGTGCTTCATAATTTCACTCAGAGAAGCGTCCTTTTCCTCAGCATAACTGGCGCTCGTTTTAGATGGTTGTACAGATGGTGATGTTTGGAACTCCTCCAACATATATTCATTGAAAACAAAATTACCTGCATCGTCTCTATAAATTTTTTCTAGCTCTGACGAGAAAACTACATTCACATTTCTGAACTGTCCTCTTGACTTTATCGATTTGACAGCTGATTTTACTGGTTGAAGTTCTGTCAGTTCCTTGTGATTACCCAGTTCTTGAATTTCATCCGGAAAACTATACCAAGTTCATCAACTGCTGCTTTAATTCTCTTCAGTTTCAGAACTGTTGTTTTGTCGTTTACACTGCTAGCTTCAGCCAAAAAGAAAAGTCTGTATTTTGACATGGCAATTTGTCAAAATGAAGATATTTTCGATTTGTAAGATTCCTTTCGTAAAACGATTAAGATTGCATCTGTAATGAAGATTTATTTCTGATACATGAATAAATCTATAATGAAAACATACCTGTAATGAAGAAATCGAAAATATCAGTCAATACGAACAGGAATCAAAATGAACATCTATCTTATTACTATAGTTACTAACTAATAAACAATTATGTGATTATGAATAAGGCTACATAGATCAAAAGATTAATAGAACAAGAACTGCATCTGAAGTACGGTCATGTCGTACTTTACAAATCGAAAATATCTTCATTTTTGACAAATTGCCATGTCAAAATACAGACTTTTCTTTTGGCTGAAGCTAGCAGTGTAAACGACAAAACAACAGTTCTGAAACTGAAGAGAATTAAAGCAGCAGATGATGAAACTTGGTATAGTTTTCCGGATGAAATTCAAGAACTGGGTAATCACAAGGAACTGACAGAACTTCAACCAGTAAAATCAGCTGTCAATTCGATAAAGTCAAGAGGACAGTTCAGAAATGTGAATGTAGTTTTCTCGTCAGAGCTAGAAAAAATTTATAGAGACGATGCAGGTAATTTTGTTTTCAATGAATATATGTTGGAGGAGTTCCAAACATCACCATCTGTACAACCATCTAAAACGAGCGCCAGTTATGCTGAGGAAAAGGACGCTTCTCTGAGTGAAATTATGAAGCACTTTTTTATTGAAAAATTTTCGACCAAAAATAAAAATGTTGAGGCTTGGGTGAATACTTTTGAAAAAGAAGCGAATCGGTTCCTTTTAATTGGACCAAAATTAATTGAAGTATTCCGTTTATGTCTCGATGCATCAATGAATGACTGGTTCCTGAATACTCAAAGACGGTTAGGTTTAGAAACTGATTGGAGTTCATGGAAAGAAGATTTAATATCCACATTTAGTGATTTGTCTTGGAAACAGATCAGATTTGCTTATAACTTTAGATATTTATTTGGTTCCTACATAGATTTCGTAGTCAAAAAAGAAAGATTATTGCTTGAACTCGATCATCATATACCGGAAGATATTAAACTTAATCTGATTGTACTAGGTCTTCCCATCCAAATTCAAAATTCTTTAAATAGAAGTTCTATTCTGACCGTTAGAGATTTGATAAAAAAACTTAAGAAATTTGAAGGTGAAAGTCTTAAACAAAATTATAATTCTGAAGAAACTAGCCAAAAAAAAGATGCAGGTTCGAGTTTTTCAGTAAAAATTAAAAAGCCACCTTCAATTGTCAAATCCTCGACTGAAAGGAAACCCTGTCCTATTTGCGAAAGAAATGGCAAAGGTACTCGTTATCATTCAGAAAATTCATGCTGGTTCAGAGAGAAAAATACGGGTGCAGTAAAAATGGTGAATAACGTTGAAATAGAATCGGATTTAAACGCATTCATTTTTGACCAAAAAAACTAGTATTGCTGCTACCACTGATCAAAGTTGATGTGCTCATTAATGAAAAAATAAAATGTAAAGGCTCAAATATTTCGTTAGTAAATTATAATCTTCTACAAAAATATAATATTCCTATTATTAAAATTAATGAAAGCAGATTTTGTATGGTCAGTGGTATAGGTAAAGTTGGTGGAGCTGTTATACTTAACGTGAAAATAATGAATTTATGCCGAAAAGTTTCAGTTTTCGTCATAAAAACTTTTCATAATGAATTTCTAATTGGTTTAGATTTAGTGAAGGTTTTTGGACTCTGTCAAAATCAAAAGCTTGAAATTTATCAGAACATTTCCGAAATTTCGAAATCTGATTTGGAAATTGCAAATTTTAATCTGAAAAACTCTTCGGATTCAACATATTATGTTGATGTTGAAGATTCTGCCCAAGTTAATTTCAATGAATATATTAATGTAGATGATTTCTCTGCTAATTTGGATCATTTAGAGAAAAGTGAAAAAATGGCTATAGAGAGTATTATAAATAAATATTCGGCAGTTTTTGCGAAAGATAAATTTGATATTGGTACCGTATCAGATCATGAAGCCACTATAAAATTATTAGAACACAAATACGTCTGTAGGAAACCATATAGGTGTTCTATTGATGATCAAAAAGAAATAGATTTACAAATCTCTAAATTATTATCTTCAAATCTTATTGAGGAATCAACCTCTCCTTTTGCAGCACCTGTTACACTTGTTTATAAAAGAGGAGAAAATAAAAAAAATAGATTATGTGTCGATTTCACAGCCCTTAATAAATTAGTTGTACCAGAAAGTCAACCTTTTCCTCTTATAGATGATTTGATAGTAAAAACTAGAGATTGTAAGTGGTTTTCTGTACTAGACATAAATAGCGCTTTTTGGTCTATTCCTCTTCGTAGCAAAGATTATTATAAAACTGGTTTTGTTACACAAAATGGACATTATAATTGGAAATGCCTACCTTTTGGTTTAAAAACTTCTCCAGCCATTTTTCAGAGAATCTTAAGAAATATCATTCGTCGAAATGGTTTGGATGAGTTTTGTATCAATTACATCGATGACATATTAATTTTTTCTTTAACGTTTGAAGAACATTTATGTCATATAGAGAAATTATTGCAGGCAATTTCAAAAGAAGGATTCCGATTAAAACTTTTAAAGTGTAATTTTGCCAAAAAGAGTGTGAAATATCTTGGTCATATTATTGAAAATAACGTCACGAAACCCATTAATGATAACGTCATTCCAATTAAGGAGTTTCCAACTCCTCAAACTAAAAAAAATATACGTCAATTCTTAGGTAAAGTTAATTTTTATCGAAAATATATTCCTAATATTTCCCAAATTTTGGAACCTTTTCACAATTTACTTCGGAAAAATGTAAATTTCGAGTGGACTTCAGAATGCGAGAAAAGTTTCAAAATAATAAAGGATTATCTTTGCTCGGAACCATGTTTGGCAATTTTTAATCCCCGAAGAGATACTATTGTGCAAACTGATGCTAGTGTCATTGGCATAGGAGCAATTTTAAAACAAAAACAGGACGACGGTTACTTTAAACCTGTTGCTTATTTTTCAAAAAAATTAAATGAATATCAAAAACGTAAGAAGGCTGTATTCTTAGAATGTTTAGCCATAAAAGAATCGTTAAGATATTGGCATTATTGGCTTATAAATATGAACTTTGAAGTTCATACAGACCATAAACCTTTAGAAAATCTTAACATACAATCTCAGACAGATGAAGAATTCAGACATATGATGTTTTATCTATCACAATATAATTTTAAAGTGAAATATGTTCCAGGAAATTTTAATACTGAAGCAGATTGTTTATCTCGCAATCCTGTTCTAGATTCCTCAACTTTGGCAGAGGAATTTAAAGTTGTAAATTTTATCGAATTAAATGAGATAATAAAAGATCAAACCAACATTAAAAATAGTTTACCGTCTTCTCTTCGTATTATAAAAAAAGGCGATATTCTTTATACTCAACGTAAAAACTATCATAAAATTATAATTTCTTCCGAATTCTGTCGTAATATAATAAAACAAATTCATGATAAATTTGGCCATATCGGTCCAAAACAAATAGAATTGAAATTATCACCATTTTATTTCTGTCGTAATTTAAGGAAGTTAATAACTGATTTTTGTCATTCTTGTGCAGTCTGCATAAAGAACAAATCACGCATTCCATTTACTTTTGGCTATCTTTCCCAATTAGGACCGGCTAAACGTCCTTATGAGTATATGTCTTTAGATACAGTTGGTGGCTTTGGTGGAAACAATTCTTCTAAAAAGTATCTTCATATACTGGTCGATCATTTTACTCGTTATGCTTTCATTCATACTTCGAAAAATCAAAAAGGACATGATTTCATTACACTTTTGAAGAGGCTTCTGAATAAAAATATCAAAATAGGAACTCTATTAACCGATCAATACAGTGGTATCAATTCTAAAGAATTTAAATTATTTCTAAAGAAAAATTTTGTAAATTTAATTTTCACTGCTGTCGACTGTCCATTTTCCAACGGATTGAATGAGAGGCTAAATCAAACTTTAGTTAACCGTATTAGATGTAAAATAAATGAAGACTCCTCTCGTTTGAATCGACCTTGGTCTGTCATAGCAGAAGAATGTGTAGAAGAATATAATAATACGATTCATACTTCTACGCAATTCAGTCCTAATTATTTACTCAACAATATTGATATACAAATTGTACCTGATTGCTGTAAAGTTCAAAGAGATCTGGAAAAAGATAGGGAAAAAGCTTTTGAAAATTCCCAAAAAATTTATAATCTTAATAAAACTAGAATTGATAAAGTTCGTAAATACCCTATTTTTGATGTGGGTGACTACGTTTTCGTATCGCATGGAAATTGTTTAAATCGAAATAAATTAGATGAAATTCGAACTGGTCCATTTAAAATTTTGGAAAAATTTTCGAATTCTATTTATAAAATTGACTCGGGTATAAAAAAAGCTGAATCAAATTTTTTCCATGTTTCTAAACTTTTTCCAGTTCTCTCTGATACTCCGGAGTAGCCTCTAGGTGTGGGGATGTAAAGTACGACATGACCGTACTTCAGATGCAGTTCTTGTTCTATTAATCTTTTGATCTATGTAGCCTTATTCATAATCACATAATTGTTTATTAGTTAGTAACTATAGTAATCAGATAGATGTTCATTTTGATTCCTGTTCGTATTGACTGATATTTTCGATTTCTTCATTACAGGTATGTTTTCATTATAGATTTATTCATGTATCAGAAATAAATCTTCATTACAGATGCAATCTTAATCGTTTTACGAAAGGAATCTTACATATATATATATTCTTTTGAATTGAGAGCTAACAAAATACAATAATACATGAAACAAAAAAGTCCCTAGCTGAGGTTGGTGAAAAACGGGGTACCACACTATTCTGTCGTATCATACCAGAGCACAGGGAAAAACCTCAGAAGAAAAAACCCTGCCTCGCCGTTTTTACAAAATTGAAACTTAAAACTATTCGAATAAATACCTTCAATATTCAGATACAAAATACGTAAATTATTGCTCTTGGGCCAGGAGGGTGTTCTAAGCTGTCTATGACAATGACTGACGCAAACAATGAGACCATAGAACAAAAATTCTCCACTATTTTATAGTATTTTGTGTTTCCCACTATCTGTTGTAAATGTTTGCTTTTGTTGTTGCCATGCCAACCCCAAGGTCAATAATTAAGAACAGAAAAGTAACCTCAACCCATATATTGTTATAATAAATGAAAAACATTTTTACAAGCAACAAGTTAAACAATAACGAGCTCCCTAAAATCACATGATAAAAAAACAATTTCGAAAACAAAAATCTCAAGGAAATATGAATGGATTAATAACATCAAATGCAAATTATTTTTATAATCCATAAACAATAGGAACTCCTGTGATATTAAAATTCTAGATTTCTCTGAAAATAAATAAAAAAAATCATGTTTGTTGCCATATCTTCAACCTTTTCATTTCTTTTGTTGGGCAGAATTTGGGGCAACCTCCCTTTTTCTTAATGCCATATTTAGTAGCAATGATTGCTGAAATTGTTTCGGAATTCAACTTGTTTTTATGTTCTGTTTTTATAGTTTTCAAAGAACTAAACATGCATTTGTAGATGGCAGCATCAGAAGAAGAGTAATTACTGTTTTCAAATTAGGAAACATAGAAATATCTGCAGAATTTTTTAGTTGAAACACTCTTCTCCAGTATTCATCTGCAGAAAGTGTAATTGGCAAGTCAAATTTCGAGTGATTCAGTAATGAATGGTTTTTCCATTCATTATCTAACTCTTGCAAATCGACACTTTCTTTCAATATTGGAAAGCGATTCACAATTGGCTCAAGGGAATCAAATCGAAAGCCGTGAGCAACTCTTGGATCTACTACCTTAATGGTTCTAAAAAGAGAATATGAGAGATCGAATCTTTTTTATTTCAGTGACTACTTCAATATAAAATGATTGACATGTCTCGAGGAAGAGTTGAAGCTCTATAGGAGATACCACCTCACTTCTCAAGGAAGCGATACTTTGAGAAGCAGCTATGCCTATGTACATCTTTTGTAAATTAGAAAAAAAGTTTGATTTCTATGATCCAATGAAATAATATCTTCGTTACTCTTAACATAGATGGGTTCCTTATAGTTGCTGCAGAGATGTTTCAGTAGTTTCTCCACTTCAGGTTTCAATCTGTATAGCAGAGGACCCTCAGACTGGAAGAGGAGAATGAAATCTGTCAAGAGTCCCAGCGAGTAGGACATAAATTTTAAATAAATGAATGTAAATTTATTTTGCATAGTGGCCAACATTTCTTCAGTAGTTCTGGATGGGTCTTTATGAACCAATTCCCGATAATATGCCTGCAATGGGTCATATTGCTCCAGAACCCTATCAACACATGCTTTCAGTGATAGCCACCTCGTATTGCTTGCTGAAAGCATCTTGTTTATGTCCGTCCTAAAGAATTCTTGAAACTCTTGGAATTTTTTTTGCCTCTGTGATGTATTAAGGTTGAACATTGTAGTCGCCTAAAATTGTAATGTGTTGACTAGTGTACATAGATAGATAAGCACTGGAAGTAAGGTGCACATGTGGTTTTAGAATTTTATAATTATAATCCGTAATCTATTTGCTGAAAATTGTGGTATACATTTTTTTGAAGAAAATATAGCTAACAAAGGCTTGTGATCAGTAACTAATGTGAATTCTTTATGGAAAAGATATTGATTGAATTTCAAAATTTCAAATATGATTGCTAGAGCTTCTTTTTCTATCTGTGAATATTTTTTTTCACACTCACTTGAAATTCTGGATGCATACGAAATTGGTTTCTCTAAACCAGAAGGAAATTCATGGCTTAAGATTGCTCCAATCCCTACAGCTGAAGCATCAACTGTCAACTTCAATGGATGTTCAGGATTGACATAAACCAGCACTTCAGGAGATTGCAGCAACCTTTTAATTTCTTTGAATGCGTTTTCGCATTGTTCAGTCCATTCCCATTGTTTATTTTTTTGCAGTAAACAATACAATGGTGATAAAATTGTGGCTAAATTGTTCACAAATTTACCATAATAGTTAATTAAACCTAAAGCAGCTTTTAACTCAGTTACATTCTGGGGTCTTACAATATTTTGAATTGCATCCGTTTTCGATTTACAGGCATGTAAACCTTCCCCATCAAGAACATAACCCAAATATTCGATTCGGTCTTTGAAAAATTCGCATTTTTCCATATTCAATTTAAATCCTGCTTCACTTAACGTTTTCAAAACATTTCCTTATCTACTCATGTGTATTTTATCATTAGGACCAGTAATCAAAATATCGTCTTAAAATATTTCTACACCTTCGATTAACGATAATAATGATTCCATAATTTTCTGAAATTTAGCTGGTGCGGATGCTACACCATATGTTAATCTGTTACATCTAAACAATCCTTTGTGTGTAGATATAGTTAACAATGCTTTGGATTCCTCATCAATGCATATTTGCTGATATGCATGTGATAAATCCAATTTTGAGAATCTCTTACCTCTGCCCAAGGATCCCAATAAATCCTCAATCCTAGGCAACGGATACTTATCGACTTCTATACAAGAATTAATTATAACTTTGAAGTCTCCCCATAATCTTACTTCCTGTCCTTCTTTTTTCAGCACTGGTACTACTGGAGTTGCCCAATCGCTGTAATCCACAGGTTCTATGACACCTAAAGATAAAAGACGATTTAATTCTGTTTCACCTTTTTTTTGATGGCATAAGGTATAGGTCTGTATTTTATGAATTGAGGTGTAACATTATCTTTCAACTTTATAGAAGCTGCACCTTTATTGAATTTACCTAACCCCGGTTCGAATAAATTTTTATATTTCGACAACAATTTATCCAAATTTTCAGATCCAGCTAGCACAAAACTCATATCAGAAAATTTCAAATTGTACATTTCCAAAAAATCTCTACCTACTATAGGGGGTCCACCATTTTTCATTATATAAATTTTTAAGTGTTTTTTCACTGAGTTGTATACAACTTCTGTATCGATATATCCAACTGGTAAAACAGACAGACCATTATAAAAATAAAATACCTTATCAGTTTTCAACAAGGGTAGATGACTCAACTTATTTCTATAAAAGTTATCTGAAATAGCTGAGACACTCGCACCCGTGTCAATCTGAAATTTTACCTTCACTTTATTGACCATCAGATCAATTTTGAATAAACTTTGTTCTTCCTGATCATTCCCTAAAGAAAACAATTGTAACTCGTTATTGAGCAGTGGTCTGTTATTCTGCTATATAATATTGCCTGTTGTTATTCTTATTCTTATTCTTCTTAAATTTATTTTCGAAACAGACTGCTGCCAAATGATCTTTTCTGTTACATATTCTACAAACATAAAAACGAAATGTGCACTTACCTTTTCCATGATCAGGTTTTCCGCATGCTCGGCATTTTTCTGACGTCATTGGTGGTTCCTTGCTCCTATTGGCTGTCTGTGTCCCCGTCTTCGGGTTTCCAGATTTTCTTCTTCCGCTTCTGCGCTCGAAGTACTGGAATGCCTCCATCTTCACGTTGCTGGTTCCTGCAGCCATTTTCTGCTGAAAATGATTTTGAGGCGTCATTTTGTTTTCAGCCAACGCTACCATTTCTTCTAGGGAAACTGTAATTTTCACCTCCAGAAGTCTATCCAACACTGGACCTTTTTCGTAGCCACAGAAAAATTTATCACGTAGACAAATATTCAGCTCCTTACCAAATTTGCATCGAACTGCCAACCCACGAATACTCCAGTAGTGCAGTGGGGGGTGTTTCGATAGTCGAATAAAAATCTACATAGGACTAAGTTTTTATCCACAGATACCTGAGCAAAGTCAATAACTCTCTTGATAGCATTTTTAACTGTCTTAACTTAATTTTCAGCTGCTCCATTCGAAGATGGATGAAAAGGGGGTGAAGTGATATGCAAGATATCATTTAAATTAAGAAAATGTTCGTATTGACTAGACGTGAATGATCTTCCGTTGTCAGTTACTATTGTCTTCGGTAATCCAAAACGCGCGAATAGATTTCGTAACACAATTATCGTATTCTCCGATGTTATCTTTGACATTGAAAAAACCTTCAACCATTTGCTATATGCATTCAAAACAACCAAGTATTGTGCATCTTTGAAGGGACCTAAGAAATCTAAATGTATTCTTTCCCACTGAGCATTAGGTGAACTCCATACATTCAATTCACTTTTTAGTGGGTTATTAGATTGAATCATACAAGCTTGACAGGCTTTAATTCTACTTTCGATATCTCTATTCAATCCGGGCCACCAAAAGTAACCTCTCGCTAGTGTTTTTGTTTTGACTATTCCCATATGAGTAGAATGCAATTCGTCAACTATACTTTTTCGTAATTTTTGTGGAACTATCAACCAGCGATTCCAAAATAGACAATTATCTTGTAAGTTAATTTCAAATCTTTTATTGAAATAGGCTAACAATTCTTCTTTCAAAAGTTTTTTTGACTTAGGCCAACCCAGCCTTATATATTTACTAACTTCTCGAATAATTTCATCTAGGCCATACTCTTGTGGCATTATCTCATCTGCATTCACTAATGTTGGATTATTAGGCGCACCCTGCCATATGGCTCCTGGTATAGTGTTATTTGCATAAAATCGGCGCCTGTAATTGACTGGAGTAAGATGATCGGACAACGCAAGCACTGTTCTGCGTAGATTAGTAAATCTCACGTTCTCAGTCTGTGGTATAAATCTTTCATCACGACTGGTTATGTCTATGGCCATCTTCGGAACATAGAGTCGCGTGCCTATGCGTACTTTTCCGATGTTTCGAATGATGCTCATAATCTGATCAGGTAAAGCAGTAACAGCCTTAATTGCGCTTATCAAATTCTTATCATTAATTAAGCGAGCGTAGTCCGATGCCACATCAGAGCTTTTGGTGCTACTTGTACTTGCACCCGATTGTTCAAGGCTTTGGTTTATAGTTGCCTTCAACATTGTCATGAATTGTGGCGTAGCAAATAGGTTAAGGAGTTGGTCCGCCATATTGTGGCTTGGCGTCGGTGATGGAATTACTTCTTGCTCCCCTATTGTGTTATCTACGGTTTCCATGTATAAACCGGTTTCTTCATCGTAACCAATGTTTTCCATTTTTCGTTTTTGAAGATTACATATGGAGTTCGAAGGAATTTCTCAAGTGGAGGTCACTGACGCTTTTTGAACAATGGTGGTCAATTCACGAGATCCGTTTTTCAGAAAAGCTCTGCTACCATGTGAGGATCTCAACAAAAACACTTCACAATATACAGTTTATTCACAATTGTTTATCACAAGATAAAACACAATTTCGCAATCAGAGTTATAAAAATATATATTATAAATATTATATAACTCTTATGATGGCTTAAAACAACTTATCTGTTCTTGTCTAAAACAGAACTGGCTTAACCACCACCACAGAACTTTATATAACCTTAACAAACCATAGATCACATACCATGGCTCCCTCTGCGCAGAAGGTACTGAAACTGAGTTGTGCGGCTTTGAGGTTGCCATATCAACGAAGTATTCTGTAATACTTACGTTAACAACATATATTGTTAGTTGCATTTACCGAACAAACAAGATCCATTACTATTTTCTATTTATCTGTTAAATCTATTGAGCTTTTAACTTTCAATTTCCCTATTTTGGGTAATATAAATTAGCTACAGTTTAATATTTGAATGTTCCAAAAATTCATTCAATATGTGAACTATATTAATGTCATCTGTGAACATTACTTAATAAATATTAATGGGTTTTTGTAATTCGAATTTTTCGACTTTTGCATATAAAGTATTAATGTTGTGTACATTCAGGCTACATTCCAAGAATATATGCATCAATGATCCTTTTTTGCTACATTCACAGTTTGGTGAGGAAATAACTTTGATCTTGTTTAAATGTTCTGGTGACATACAATGTCCCGATCGTATTCTCATCATACTTGTAATATGTTTTCTCGGTATATTACATTTCAACAGTTTATACGGTTTATCTATTGTGTACTTTTTATCCCGATTGCGCATGTGAGTGTATGTTCTTCCCTTATTTCTTCCCCACTTTTGTAGCGTCTTGGTCCAGTTTTCCCTAATTTTACCTTTAACCGTATTGTACATGAATTGTGGTCCTCACTTGTAGTTTAGTAATTCACCTTGTCTACCCTTATTTGCCAGTTGGTCTGCTTTTTCGTTCCCCATAATTTCGTTCGTTTATGATTTTATTTTCGTTAATTAATTCCGCCCATAACCGTTTAACCGTTGCCGTGATGGTATCTATCGATGAATCCAATTTACAACTTTTTAAAGTTAGTAACGCACTCAATGAATCCGAGAAAATGACTGCTTTTCTGATATTTTAATTTTTTATTATTTCTAGCGCTTTACCAATGGCTAACATTTCTGCCGAATATATTGTCCAATACGAGGGTAGTTTTCTATTATATTCTAAAGGTAATGATGGGGAGTATATTCCTATTCCCGCGCTTATATTGCCATTATCATTTTTCAATGAAGCGTCAGTATAAAAACTTTGAAAATTCTCAAATTTATCTTCACAATAGCTATTAAATTTATTTTTTGTTATAGGATCTTTTTTTTGAAATCTGGGATAGTTATGTCGCATTGGGCTGAGTGCTGTATATAATCTAAAGAATAAAATGGAATTTGTTCTGCCTTGTAAATGTTATCCTTAAGTTCTCTGACATTTTGAAAAGCCGTCAAATATGCTGGTTTGCATTTTTTATTCCAAAGCTGTTGTTGTAAACTCAATTTGTTAATTTGGTCTATGATAATGTAATTTTTATTTGTAAATTTTTTAAAATATATTTTGACACTAATACTTCCCTTCTATTTTCCAGTGTTGTTTCTCCGCTTTCCGCTAGTAACGGGTGGCCCATTTAAAAATTGGAATTTAATTTTGCTATAAAAAAAAACTGCTCAATATTTTTCAATGATTGAACATTTATTTAAAAGGTTGGTTCATGACATTTATTTATGAAAAATAATTTCGGCCAAATGACCACCACGGCTGACTTGGCAGTAGCCTATTCGTTCCACCCATTTTTTAATACATTTTCGATTGTTTGGGGCTCTATTCACCAATAGCAGCTTGAATTTCGGTCTTGAGGTCTTGAATTGTTTCTGGATTGTTGGCGTAACACTTATCTTTCACCGCTCCCCAAAGATAATAATCCAATGGCGTCAGATCGCAGCTTCTTGATGGCCAATTCACATCAGCATTTCTGCTGATTATTCGATTTCCGAAAATGCGGCGTAAAACATCGATTGTGGCGTGTGCTGTATGGCTCGTTGCACCGTCCTGTTGGAACCAAACATCGCCCAAGTCGTCAGCTTCAATTTCTTGAAAGAACCAATCGTTCAACATTGCGCGGTAGCGCTCGGCATTGACGGTTACGGCGATTTCTGCTTCATTTTTTTAATATTTCCCAACTTTCTTCAAGCGAATAGCGTCCCATTTCGTAAACTTCACACTTTCAACTAAATATTAGTCACGTCAAAAAGAATAGTTGACGTTTATAAAGTCAAATAATCGGTAGTTCAAATTCCAAACACTAGATGGACCACCCGTTATAATATTAATTGGGGTTGATCTCATGTATCCCATTGCTGTTCTAATTTCCTGGTAGTGTATTGAGTTCATTTTGTTGATGGTTGTTTTTGAGCCCCCATATATCATAGAACCATTGAGTTTAAAAATACCTAGAGGAACAACCCCCTTCATTTATTTGAAGCCGCCTTCGGTTGTAGTACCTTCCTGTGTTCATAGGGGCGCAGATGAGGATCAGAGAATCGAAATGTTTTGCTCTCGCATCTAGCGGTGCAAGGCTGAACTATAAAGCACTATTTCCTAAGCGTAGAGGGTAGACTACCCTCAATACCTAAGCGGTCTGGGCAGCAATTTGATGACGATCAGGACCGGCGTAAGGAAATGTGGCTTGTTCAGTATTTTATCACAATACTTGACTGGACGTTCGAAAGTAATAATCATAAAAAATTTGAGGGTTTGATTGTTATACAAATTCTCATTCTCGATGTGTTCTGACAATCAGTTTATAGTTATTTAATCAACTTGGTTATTAAAGACAGTGACTAATGGTCAAGATATTTTAAAGAGTGAGCTCCGCTCACGCTTTAATAGTTCGAGACCATTAGTCGCTAGATTAATAACCGAGTTAATTACAAGATTTTTCCGCCGATCTCAATGTGAATTGTTTATAAATACTGGATTGAAATACATTCAAGGTTTGCACAAGACATACATTTGACAAATATAAATTTTTATGTTTCTATGTTCTAGTAGTGTTGTGACATTTCTGTTAGTGCTTCTGAATACTTTGTGTACGGTTCCCATGAGGATTGCACATTAAAATAGCACCGACGGAAAAAATAGTTATTGTGGAATTGATCAACATAGGTACCATTTATATTCTCAGAATTTGGTTACCCTGAAAATATTCAATGAAACCAAGAAAACAAAATTCAAATATTTATAGGTAATTATTGTCGACTTTTCAAATTTATTTTCCAAAATCAATACAATAATGTACTTAATCATTATCAAATTGGAGAAAACGAGAGTTATTATATAGTTTAAGGCTTTCACGACCGGAAACTATGATATTATGATCTGAAATAATTTTATCTCAATTGATAGAATTTTTCAACTGAAAAAAGGACACTCCCTATATAATTTTTTTTTAAATGCGCATCTAGAAATTCGAATCGACGTGTGCAAACGTTTTTATATTAGCTTACCTATTTTTTGAATGCAATGAAAACGACAATTAGGTAAAGTTCTATTTAACAACCAGTATATGAATAGGTATAATTTGTTTATGCATTTTTCAAAACTTTCAATTTTTTATTCGCAGAGGAATTCTTTTGTTGCAAGATTCCTTTTGTTTTTTTTTGGTCTTCTGTAGAGCTTCACTCTTATTAATTGTCTCAATAGATGACTCCTGTGCTGTTCACATTCTCCATTGAACTGGGAGATCCAATTGTTTATGTATCTGTTTTTTGTTATTTTATCTAGAAGACATCTTTGTATCCCCATCTTCTCTGATTTTGTGATCATAATTTTCTCAATAATCAGCAGCGCTTTCCTTATTATTCTTCTGAAATCTGTTGAGGGAATTTTCAGATGTATACGCTCCCCGCCATAATTTCGATTGTTTATATAAACCCCATCATTCCCTAGTTGATCCAAATCATCAATGAGGAGTGCTGTTTCGCAGTTTTCGCATCCGTATTTTTTAGTGATGTTCCTCATCAGATACCCTGCGAAATAAGCAATTGAATTGGATTCTAGGGTATTTTGAGGTTCAATATACTCCTCATCCTCACAAAGCTCACTATTGTCCGAATCAGCAGAAGACTTTAGTGTAGTCGGATCTGTTCGATCAACCTCATCAATGGGCCCTACGTTTTTGCAATCAGACTCCCCCGCTGTAAGGAGATCTGAATCATGGTCGTCTTGGCAGTTAGATTTGTCGGAAAGTTTTTCCAGACAACCAGTCATGACCGTCTGCAACCCAAACCTGAAGCATCTAGCTGAGAGGTTAGGATCATAACCCCTGCGCTGCCTGATTTTAGAGAATAAATTCTCGATTGGGTCCTGGTTGAGTCGACTCGTGATCAGATACGGATTTGTTTCCTTCGGCTCCTCCCACAATTGGAGGATACCGCTGACGGTTTGTATGAAACCGTTGAAACAATAGGGAATATTTTTCTCTACTGACCAAGACCTAACGAAATCTATTGATTCCGTCAGAGTTTTCACTGCTAAAAGGTTTTTCTCGGATAGAGGTCTCCGAAGATAATTTGCCTCAAATTTGCCATTTGAATTGAGGCAATCGAAGAGATCATTCATTTTCAGAATGAACTGAGCGGTTGAATTGGCACTTTTGAACCTCAGCTCACCAGTTGCTATACTAGTTCTCATAGCCGAATAGAAAGTTCGACTGAAAATCTGCGTAGCCAATTTAACCTTCATTTTCTGAAAGGCGTTGGGAACGATGTGGCTTTCCGTTATCTTCAGGAGAGTACGAGAAAGAGAATTCTTGGAGTCGAGATGAGATTACACTCTAAAGGTTGACGCGCACTTGGACGAAGCGATGCGTCTAGAATCTAGAAGGCATCGGAATAAATTCTCCCCATCTCTAGGCCGCAATAAATTTTTATTACCCTTGTTGCATGCCGCCTACTGTCTCGCATGAACAAGGATAGAGCTATTGTTCGAATCTTGTTTTTAGTCATAATCTTGTTTACATTACTATTTGCAATGAAATCTTCGTCGTCGTCATTGATACGAAATGCTTGTTTTTATTTTTTTACTGAGTAAAAAATTAAAGCAAGAAGTAAGCGAATTCCTTCATTCTGGTGATTACAGGAAAGATTTCCTTTTCTTCCGACAATATCGAAAAATTCCCAGTAATAAGTTCTCGGAAGTTGCAATCTTTATTACGCTTGCTGCATACCGCTTACCTGTATAAACTTTTGCAAAGCTTTTGTTATATCTTTGTAGGGTTGCCGACAGGGCAAGCAATTTGATGGTACGGCAAATTAAATAAAATTTTCGTAAAATACGACAAGTATCTAAGAAAACTGTTTTCGATAACCATACACGGGGTGAGTCACGAGGAATAGACCAAACCCCCCAGGTAGGGTTGCCAACTCCGAGCTTTTGGAATAAAGGACATCAACGATTCGAGAACCGGGGACGAGGAAAGGATTAGCAAAAGAAAATTTTATGGGTAGATAAAAAGCTTTGAAATATGAGTTATATTTTAGGGTAGGTCAGGTTTTTTGGTAAAAATTGGTTTACTTAGTTTCTCTAAGATAAACCGAGATAACTGAAAACTTTATAAAAAAATTTGAAAAAAAATCATTGAAAACAAATATGAAATAGATTAATAATGTTAAACATCTCAACTCAAAAATAAACTGAAGAATTTGCTTTTTAAATTTATTTATCAATGTTTTGGATAGCGTATCATGGTGTATGGGAATTTTTGAAATTTCGTTGGTGATATTGTGGTTACTTGAATGTTTTTATTCATATTTTCGGATTGTAAACAGTCCTTTGACACCTTTCAAAAGGGCAAAGGACATAGGTTCAGAATAAAGAACTGTCCTTTGAAATAAAGGACGGTTGTCAACCCTACCCCCAGGGAGTATTCTTCGCGTGAAAATAATTCGAAAAACTTATATGTTTTCATCCAAACTCATTTGTTTTCAAATTGAAATGTTTGAAATCGTTAAACGCTAAAAACCAACAAGAGAACTTCGTAGATGATGAACTTGAATGTGTTTGAGGTTGAAACCGGAAAACAGCGCTATAATTAAAACCATGTTAATGTGAGAAATTTGATTTGTTTCTATTCACGTTGTATTTTAATAACAAATGAGAATCGCATAAGAACATGGGCTTTTTGAATTATATTCACGTTTACAATAATCACCTGAAGTTTGGTCCGTTCGTTCGTTACACCCGACTCACCCTGTAAAATGAAAGTCCGGAAAGGGGTTTTAAATAAAAATTGAACAGATAAAGAATACAAGAAAGAAGCAATTTAGATACTTACATCTGAAATTTTTAACACCTTGAATTAAACACTAAAAGTTCGAACACTATCTTCTCAAAATTGGCTTATTGCACTTGTTACACAGGTAGAATTGGTATGCCAATATTTTACCTACCCTAAAGTCGGCTTTTTGACAGCATAGAAATTTAAAACATTTCGCTCCTTTTCTTCTCTATTCATGGCCTGTTTGATTTGCTCTAGTTCTTCAAGTTTAATTCTATTTTATGCATATATCCACATATATACATGAACAGAGGTGAGAGGATAACGGACCCTCAAGAAATCCGAATGAATTTAATCAAAACATAAACATTTACTAATCGAGCATTATATAAAATAGGCATTCATTTTTATTAGTTCCGAATGGGTTTTTCATTGTTTTTTAGAATGATATAATAATTAGAAGGTCACCAAAAACAAAAATTTGGCCGAATATTTCATTGATCATAAGTGAGTGAAATGAACGATTGAAAGTTTATATTGTAATAATTGAATTTTTGCTTCGACCATTTCAGAAAAATCTCACTAGAATTTGCAGAAGACTAATTGTTTCTTATCCGAACCATTCAGAAGATTTTTGCAACGGTTTATCCATGATAACTATGATTTTTATTACCACATATTCATCTCAAAAAATAAAAATGTACTTACTTATTTCAAAAATATAACCTGTATTGGAATAATATATTTCTTGGAAAATCATTTCAGTTTTCATAATTCCCTGGTGAGAATGTTATTTTTCGATTTATTTCTCATTTTAATTCGAATCATTCAGTTACTAAGGAATTATATAGTACATGATCTCCCTTTCACACCGTTTGTAACGAATTAGGACGAATCCGACCCTGCCTATGATTCGTACACGACCTTTTTTGGAAGGCCGTGTTTTGTAGTACTACAACGAAGTGTTTATTCCTACAGATTTCTGTGAATGAGTAGCTGACAAAATGGACCAGACGGTCCCGGCCGATTTTAGTTCCTCGAGTACCTACTATGTACCGCCACTTTACGGCGTTGAAGTTTGGCTTCATTTCCTTGAGAGGCGTTGTTCCTCTAGGTATTTTTAAACTCAATGACAGAACAGTAATCTAAATATACTTTGGATATCGCTTTGTATAAATTCAACAAGTTTTGGGGTTGCGCACCCCACCAAGTCCTGCACAGGCACTTTAGTATGTCAATTCCCCTCTTTGCTTTATTGTTTACCTGTTCGATTTGTGCTGACCATTCCAATTTTGGATCTAGATTCTAGAATAACCCCCACATATTTTACCTGATTTTTCCATACTATATTTTGACCATTAATTGTTGCAAGGAAGTATATTTGGTGTTTTTTTCTTGCAAACAGCATCTCGTATGTTTTTTCAACTGAAATAATTAAGTTTCTTGATGTAGGGAAGGTATTAAAATTATCCAAGATTTTGGAGATTTTTTCGTAAATTACACCTATGTCTGATCCGGAACAGATTACATATTTGTCATCTGCGTATTGACCTATTTGCACCCCTTTAACTCTACATTTAGTTACCTTTTTCACATATAAATTAAATGAGACTGTACTTAATTTAGATCCCTGTAGTATTCCTTTACTATTGTAATACGGTCCCATAATTCTATTCTCCCTTGTACATCAGATATACATTTCTTTATTATTCAATAATCGATCAATAATATTTATGATATCCGACGGTATATCAATTTCTCGTAAATCCTCCAATAGAATATCTAAGTATATTTACACTGTCATTATATCCAGAAATACAACTACTGTAATTTTTTTTTCGCGAATCCTGCATACATTTTTGAGGTCAAATATATTAAACTATCATTAACTCCATTTCCATTCTTCTGAATCCGAACATTTATTTATTTTGATGAAGACTTCGTTCTATTATATTCTCTATTCTGTTTTTTATTAAGTTTTCTACAATTTTAATGCTGCATAGCGACAAGGCAATTGGGCGAATATTATCTGTGTTTATCGGCGGTTTATTTGGTTTATCGAACGGTATTATTAGTATTTTGATTTGATTTTCAATGTTAGATGGATTTTCTGATATTTCATTCATTATACTCAGAAATTTCATTTTTACTGTTTTACTTAGATTAGCATACATGTCATATGTTAATGCATCTAATCCCGGACTCGAGTTTTTCCATTTTTAAATGCTAGTTCTAATTCTGATAAACTGAAGGGATTGGATTCTTTTTGTTCAGTACTATTTTCTTCTCTTATCTGTGTATTATTTTTGATGGGCTTGGAAAGGTTAGTCATTAATTTATCTAATATTTCTGATGTAGGTAGGTTTTTAGTATTGATGTTATTTTCTTGATTTTTGAATTTTTCCATTGATTTCCAGGCCGATGTGAGAGGTAGAAAATTTATATTTTCACAAAACTTTGTGAACGACTTACTCTTCTTCTTCCTCATTATTAATTTTACTTGCTCTTGTATTATTTGCTTTAATAAAGTTCTCCTGAGTAGGGTTATCAATATAGTCTCTAATTATTTCTCTTCGCAATTCATATTCGACAGCTCTTCATCCTGCCAGATAACCCTGTACTTAATGTTGTAAGATTCCCAATTAGCTTTATCAGTTTTGATTTTTTTTGTGGTGAAATAAAGGTTTGTATCTGCAGATTTATTACATCCATTTATTTCTATTAAAATGAGATAGTGATCGCTCTGTGCTGGGTCGAATATTACTGTCCAGGAGCAATCATTTGCCAAATTTAAGTTAACAATACTTAGGCCAGGGGCGCTATTTCCTATTTGGGGTGGAGTACACCTGGTAACTGTACCATCATTTAAAATAAATAACTCCTTTTGATCCAATATTTCATCAATAATTTTTCCGTTAAGATTACTAATGTGAGATCCCCATCTGGGGCTTTGTTCATTAAAATCACCTATAATAGGCGACTGGACTGATATTGAATATTGGAATTTTAACTACTTCACCGTGTTGCTAATTGACCATTGACCCTAATTGATTTTTGCATTCCATCAAAAGTATTATCGATGCAAGTTGTGAGTTTATTGTTTGTTAGAAATTGTGAAAATTCAGAACCAAATTCAAACAAGCCATGTCATGGCGCCAATTTGCATTCAAACTGACGTCACTTGTTAAACTGTCTCCTTATTGGTTAGTTCATGTTCCATTTCTTTTCTACTCAACATTGTTGACAATTGACACGATTGTCTTGTCACGTCGTCACGTGTAAGTTGTAAGTTTGATTTTATAAGTTATTATTTTCTCGTTCATTCCTGTTTGTTTTCGGTGATCGTCCGTTGAAATAATTCAAATAAGTTTTGTAACTTTCGTTTCGTTGACTGATTTATCATGGAAGCTGGATTCGAGAAGGCAACAAATCAAAACCTGCCGACAGTTGATGCCACAATGGTTTTTTAATATTACAAATCAAATCCAGATTTCCCTAGTGCTGAGATAAAGAATGTAAAAGCCTCTAGGTAAGTAATGAAACAGCTATTCGTCAGTTGAAGTTTGTGACTTTCATATTACGTTAATACAATATATTTGAACTGCATTTTGTTAATTTCAGGGCTACTAGAGAAATGTTTGGTGACAAAGCTATTGGATATGTTCAGATTAAAAGAGTTAACCATATTTGCACTATGAAATCCAAGGTGACTCCTGAACACAAAGTTCACAATAAAGGATATAATGTGATTTTGGAAATTGATGAGGCTGAAGAAAAAGTGATTCTCTGCAAATGTATGGATTGCCCTGCATCTGAAGGTATGAACTATCAATTGCTAGGGAATAGAGTCATAAACGAATCACAAAAAGAATTATGAATAAAAAGACAGGTCTGAGTTAGGTTGTATTATACTAAAATCCACATATTTATGTTTTCAGGGGGCTGTAAACATTCAATTGCATTTCTGCTTTGGGTGCATAAAAGATCTGAAGAACCCTCAGTAACATCTGTTGAATGCTACTGGAAAGTATCAAAATTGTCAAAAATGGGTTCTACTGTGAAATTCATGAAACTTGTTGACATTTGTGGAAAATCAGTACCCTCATTGCCAGATGCAGATGACAACAGTTTTCTACAAGAAGTCATGATGGAAGGTGAAAATCACTGTTGCAAGGGAACTCTCTTCTTGAAAGATTTTCCCAATGATCACATTTCATTGGTGTCACTTCACAAACTTATATTGAAGTATAAGCAGGATAAAAATGTATATGAAGCAGATGACTTTATCAATTATTCTGTTAAGACAACTTCCGAAACAACTTATGAGCAAGTTCAATATGCCACAAAAGATCAGTCAAAGTCAACCAAGTGGTATGAAGTGAGATATGGCAGAATAACTGCTTCTAAGTTTTATGAGGCATCTAGATGCAAGACTTTAGATGGGAGTCTTGTAGAATCAATTTTGGGTGGTAGCAAAGTTATCGAAACTGAGGCTGTCACTAGAGGAAAAATCCTGGAAGATTCTGTTTTGGAAGAATTTTCAAGAAAAAATGGAGAACGAGTAGAGAAATGTGGTATTTTTTTGGGCAAAGATAATTTCATATTTGGTGCCTCTCCAGATGGACTGACCACAACTAATGTTTTGAAAATAAAATGTCCATTTAAAGATAAGAATATTTTGAGTTATATAGATTCAAGAGGTAATATCACTAAAAAACCATATGCACAAATGCAACTACAGATGCTTTTGACTGGTCGTAAAAAAGGATATTTTTGTGTTGCAATGCCTGATTTTGAAGCAACAAAAAATTTCAAACAAATTGAAATTCTTTATGATGCAGCATTTACAATGGAACTTTTGAAGGATGCTCAAGCATTTTGGAAGAATTTCATATTTCCAAAACTGATTGAAATTTAATCCCATTCATGTATTAATATTTTCAAAATTAATTTTTTGTTATTACTGGTTTGTCAATATTTTGAATAAACCTATTATCATTTTAGATTATTCAATGAATAAATACTCATCAACGTGTTTTACTATTTTTGTTTAAATCCTATTCGATCCTACGTTTTATATAAGCCCTAGAAATGAAGTGACAATACATTGTTAATCGATATTACTTTTACTGGTTGCAGGTTATCAACAAACAATCAGTTATTTCACTGCTGATAACAAGAAAATTAAATTCTGTATGCACATATTCACAAGTGAATTCAAATACGTAAAATTCAAAAGCTAGAACTCTACTTATTCTTGGTAAATTTTCATACAACTGAAAAAATATACTGTATTATTGAGTCTAATGGCACAATTTTTGAAAATATATTTGAATTTACTGTATTTTTTTGAAATTTTTAAACAACTGAAATCAAAACACAACATTCTTCAATGAGGAAAACAACATAGTTCCAAGAAAAGTTTTATTTCACACTGGTATTTACACAACTTATGTATGTTTCTTCTTAGATTTATATATTTAAGTATCTTATGGTAGTATAGATACATTCAGGACATTTTTATGAAACTGAAGAAAATATCACTTAATCAAGACATGTTGGAGATTTATTATACCACATGCAATTATTACTATGTGGTCAAGCAAATACAGAATTTTATGATTGATACAGGAGTGCATTTTCAATATATGAAATTCGCGTAAACGTCTTATTACACGTTCAATATGTATTCTTAAAGCAGCTATTCTCTTACTTTCTTTCTTTCACTTCGGCTTTTGAACTTTTTTGATCAGCAGCAACACTGGGTAGTCTGACTAACATACAGTTTTTTGTGGCTAGTATTGAAACAACCTGGTTAAATCCACGATCAGCCATAACCTGGGATTCACGTGGTACAGTGTTTATATATCCAGAAGACTCCACAATCACTTTGTCTGTTGCTTTACCTCCAAACCCTGGAGATATGAAGTTAATGAAACCATGAGGTGCTGCAGATATCAAATATTTCATAGTGTTGCATTTTTTGTATTGGGACCATGTTAATGCTTGCTTAACAGGGTCTGATGGTATCTCAATTTCAATTTCAAAGCAATCTATTATTGATTGCACTTTACTGTATCGATAACGAAATGAAATAGGTAACATCGATTTCACATAATCTGAAGACTGCCAAAAAATTAGTTTCTTCAGAAACTGAGCCAGCATTGGTACAGTTTTGTACAATTTTGGCAACAAATGAATCAGATATACCAATTCATCTGCTAATCTTGAATTAGGATCATGCAATCTTATTTTTTCAAACAGATCAGTATGTGATCAACAGGTGCTAATGTGTGTTTTGATAATAAATTAACAATAAAATATGAATCTTCAGGTAATCCCAGATAAAATCTACTCTTAGTTTCTATTAGAATTTTTGTTCGGCTGATATAGGCTGATGAATCATCATAGTTTTCCAAATTAGATTCATTACTAGTTGAGGATTTTGAATCTGAGCAGATCCAAGAATCAGAACCCTCTGTGCATATTGTACTAGATTTGGAAGGAGAAATTTGCAAACTGCTAACAGACTTGAACTGTGATGAAGTGTTTGTAGCAACTGAACATGACTGAACTTTTCTTGTATTGACTCCGATGCTTCTGTATTTTTGTCTTATATTCACTTGACACTGTTTATCGATACCTCTAGGTGGTTTAGCCATAACAAAATAACAATTTTTAACATCTGGTAATACTGCCTCCCTTGCCGTAGATAAAAAAGATCCAGAAGGAGATTCAATAAATTCAGGGATTGGAGATATTTTGTTGTTGGGATACCTTTGTTCAGTTTTCTGTACAGTTCTAGCAACTTCGATGGTTTTGGATGTTGAGGGCAATGGTGTTTGATCAGCTGCAGGTATTGCAACTTCAGAGAGATTCTCTTCTGTTTGACATAGGTTTGGAGAGGTCACAGAAGTTTCATTCTTGAAATCAATCCTACGTCTTGCTTGTCGTTTTGCTTCTTCTTTGAAGCTGTCCACTGAATCCCTCTTCCTCTTTCTTGATGACTCTGATACCTGAGATACAAATTTTCAGCCCTCAGGTATGGGTGAGTTGATGAATAAGCGTGGAATCGCGTTTTCGTTCATGAACACTCGTTTCGCCAATAACTTGTACTCCATCCAGTTCTTCATGTCCGTTTTTAACTATAATAAAAATAATATCATGAACCAATGTCTACTACTTTTTGAACTATTCCAATAATAGGAATTCCCGAAATACTGTACTTACATCGAAATGGTCTTCACAGCAATATAAATCCGTCTTGGTCCGGTATTTCTTGTTATGGCTGAAAACCATTTCTTTCTCAACTCTGGTCTGTGAGGTAGTAAATAAATAGTTTATTTTTATTATTCTCACTTGTATTTCCACAAATCGGTACGAAACACTCCTTTACAGGCATGATTACTCGATAACACAACAGTTCACGATAGCTTCATCTTCTTCTCTTCAATAACTTCCAACAGCGGGCCACAATCAGTCCCCTTGCCAGTCACCGCTGTGGGAAATGGGCTCAGCAATAATGCTATGTACCCAAAATCTGTGTACTTGGATTCAGCTACAGTGACCTCCTCATTAAGTGGGATGATTCCCGGGACTGTGGAGTCTAGGATGAACCTATATCATCCCACATATTAGTTTAGTCATTATTAAACAAATTCAACCGCAATAAAGCAACAGCAGTGCAGGATTAACAACACAGGGCAAAGAAAAACATTGGGACATATACATGCTGACTATTGATCAAAAACAATCAAAGCAATATTGACTGTCAAAGCAAGCTACTGTCTATCAAAGCACGCTACTGTCTATAAAAGCAAGCTACTGTCCATCAAAGCGCAGCAAAAAAAAAAAAAAAAAAAAAAACTGCATTAGCATCCAACCTCCATCTCAAACTTTAATCCCGCAGGAAGTCAAAAATGAAAAAATAATATCGTACGCGGCCAAGTTATTAGAGAATATAACTTCAAAAATATTAATGGGCAAGGCAAATTTCATCTGAGAAAGACCCTCGTAAAGCTGACAGGATTTCACCAAATTATTCTTGCATGAAAAGAACATATGAAAAAAGTCGAAGTTTTCACCACAGCCACACAATGGGGAATCCAATATTCTCAGTCTATATAAATGACTTGGGACAGTGCAGTGTCCCGACCTCAGTCTACAAAAGGTTGAAATGAACCTTCTGGGGCGGTCCACCCCTCTAAACCAATTATGAGCCACATATGGATCAAAATTAATACCCTGAGCATATATTCTTCCCTTGTCCTCACTCACCCTACGAAACTCTAAAACCCATTGTTTCTTAAGCTTTAACTTATATGCAGGCCAGAGTTGGTTCGGACCTGCTCTCAATCCCATGTGCCTCAATAGCATCCTTCCCTCATTTGCCAATTTGTCAGCCATATCATTCCCTCGAATGTGCGAATGACTGGGCACCCAAATGCAGGCGACTCTCAGTCCTAGGTTCCTTGCCACAAGAAATTTCTCCAGCATTTTTACAGTGATGATGTCAACACCTGAATCAAATTTTTTAAATTTAATAAAATCTAAGGCACTCTTAGAGTCAGAAATAATGAGCGATCTCTCAATTTTGTTTGTTATTATGAAATTAAGCGCTTCACTAATGGCATAAACTTCGGCTAGGTAGATGGACCAATGATTAGGCAACTTTCCGGCCAATTTAAAAGAACGTTCAGGGCAAAAAACGCCGTACCCCACTGAAGGATTCTCCCTCGTTTTCGAGGCATCTGTGAAAATGCAGATATAATCAGGGAACTTTGAGTGAACCAACTCTCGAAAAAGGGCGTCATTATTCAGAGAGGCCTTAGGAAGTCCCGATGTAAAGACTGGAATGGGGTTAGTTCTAACCGGCACGGTCAACCTAAAAAACGGTAGATAAGGTCCACGCCAGATAAGGTCACTACAAGCATCCAAACTGAGGAATGCCTCAATATATGGTGGTATTGTTCCATTGAACCATAAGTCGTTCCATGACTCTATATCCTCCATCAGTGATATTGTTGGATGGTCAACAATACGCATAACCTTCGATATGAATTTATATGCTAGCCATTTCCTCCTCGCCTGGAGGGGTAACTCTCCACTTTCTGAAAGGAGAACATTGGTAGGAGTTGAGCGCATCATTCCCAGAACAAGCCTGAGCGACGCATATTGTACCCTGTCAAGTTCTGCAAGAGTAGCCCTTGCACATCTCCCATAAACCAAAGACGCATAATCCAAATGTGGACGGACAATAGCCTTATAGAGGAGCATCAGTACGCTAGTGTGTGAACCCCAATAAATTCCTGTAACAAATTTAATTACATTAAGTGCCTTCACCGCCTTTGCACAGGCAGACTCTATCTGAGGCTTCCATTTCAGTTTTGAATCGATGATAACGCCCAAATACCTTACATTACATCTCCACGGAATCGCCACATCGTTCAGCATTAAGGGTCCCGGGAACTCTGGAACTCTAGATTTGGCCAGAATCATAGCCGTAGATTTTTCTGGGGAAATATGGAGATTTCTCTCATTAAGCCATTGAGACAAGTTAGCCAAAGCAGTATTAAGTGATAACCTCATCAGTTCAACATTCACACCTATTATTAAAATGACGATATCATCGGCAAATTGGATACAGACAACATTAACTGGGAAGAGATATCCTGGAAGCCGAACATAAACGTTAAACAAAATGGGACTAAGGACTGATCCCTGCGGGAGACCTCCACAAGGCCTGTGCGGGCCCAGCAGTTTACCTGAAATAGAACTAGAAATAAAAAGTTCTCTCCTAGAGAAAAGTTCGCATATAACTTTAATAATCTGAGGGGGAAAAGAGCAAGATTCCATATCTTGTTTAAGAATATCAAGCCTGACATGATCATAGGCAGACCTTACGTCAAGAAACACAGCCATCACCATTTTTTTTTCATGAAACGCCTTATACACTAAGGATGTGAAAGTCGTGATGGCATCATACACTGATCTGCCCTTCCGGAAGCCAAACATCATTTTATTACCCAACTTATTTTCAATGAGAGGTTCAATTCTGTTCTTAATCAATCTTTCAAGGATTTTCGTTAAACAAGGGGCCAGTGATATAGGGCGATAACTAGACGCAAGATCCGTGGGTTTATTCTTCTTAAGAAAAGGTATAATTCTGTACTTAATAAACTCCCCAGGTATACACCCAGTTTTTAAAACATTATTAAGGATACCTAAAAGTTTGTCTTTAAAAGAAGGTGGGAGATTTCTATACAGGGGGTAACCCAAACCATCAAGACCTGGAGCCGAATTTTTGAGAGATCCCAAAACAAGTTCTAACTCACCCAGAGAAAACTCCACCGTTGGAACGCAAGTTGGTAGATCGAGGCAGCATGGAGGCTGCTGAAAACTGCCAATAATATTAAGTGACAATTCATCTGAAATAGGAGGTGTGTTAGAAGTCTGAGCTCTGCCGGAGATCTTCTTGATAAATCTCCACGAGTTCTGTGTGTTAGAAAAATTCAGATTCTGGCAGAAGGTTCTGAAGGAATCCTTTCTTGTTCTTCTAATCCTGTTCCTAGCAACAGCCCTGAGGCGATTAGCCTCCATCCAATTCTCCATTGTAGGGTATCTAATGTACCTTTTAACAGCCTCCCTCCTCAACTTTACAACCTCAGCAATTTCCTTGTTCCACCAATGAACTCTAAACCTGCTTGAATTCGCTTTAGAAGTCTGGGGAATTGCATCCTCGGCCCCTTCCACCATTGCCTCAATTAAGTCACTTGCTGTAATAAGTTCCCTTCTCCTAGACTGAACAAGGAGATTTGTCTGATATCTGGTCCAATCGGCCTTTTTCAGATTGAACCTATGAGAAGAAAAAACATAAGGTTTAGGAAAATTAAGACTATTATCATTAACCTTAACCACAATAGGAAAGTGATCACTAAAACCCGGATCAGAATGAACTTCCCAGGTGCATTTCACAGCAATACCAGGTGACGCAATAGAAAGGTCTGGGGCACTGCGATTTTGATTGGGACCCGTGAGTCTAGTGGGGCTAGATGTATTTAAAATAACCAGATCATTCTCGCACAGAAAATTACTGAAAGTGATACCTCTCAAGTTTGATGCCTGAGAGCCCCACATTGTATGCTGCGCATTGAAATCCCCCAACCATAGTGTTCGTCCACCCAAAAACGGCAAAAAACAATCCCACAGGGAACCCTGAATAGCAACATCAGGCGGAAAATAACTAAGAATTATAGATATCTTACCCCCAACAGTAATTCCCAAGGTTTGGCAACGATCAGGAAGAAGGGACGAGTTAATGGACAAGGCTTCAGCTGGAAGATAGGATTTGATAGCAATGGCTATGCCTCCATAACCATCGGTCCTTTCCTCGCGAACAATTCTGTAACCAGGAATATGAAACCCTTGTTCGAATCGAAGGAATGTCTCCGATAATGTAATAATATCAGGGTCCGTTTCTCTAATGATAACCTGCAAATTACAAAAGTTAGATTTAACAGATCTTATGTTCCATTGAACAATAGTGAGATGGCTAATGTTGTACTGACTCATAGATAAAAGGCACAGAAAAGGAAAATTAGAAATCAGAGAAGAAAGGACACACTCGTCCTCCTCCATAGATTCCCCTTCCGTTCTATCATGATTTGCATGTGTGACTTTAAGGCTAAGTGGTGTGAACAGACTATTTGCGCTGTGGTGAATTTCGGCCGATGTGGCTAATTTTTTTGGAGGTGATAGATCCTCCAAAGATATTTGAGAGGGTTGAGAGAATAATTGGGAAGAAGAAGCACAAACTGTATCAAAAGAAGGTTTATAGTTGACTAAACATTCTTTATGAGCCTCAAAGTCATATCCCGGTCGGACAGGAACCTTCCTCTTCTGAATATCCGGTTTCGAAGACTTAGACTGGGTGAACGTTCTGGAAGAAGAAAAACTTTTACCTAACACCGATGAAAAGGATTTTTGGGTACTATTATTGATTGGGACAGGTGATTTGGCGTCAGTAGAAGCTCCTCTAAGAGCTGGGAAGTCAGTGGGGGTTGGTGCCGCCGGATTTTTAGAACTTTTATCCGCTTCAAAAAACGACATATTATATATAGCCATACATTCTCTGATTCTTTTCTGTCGGGCATATTCTTTACAACATCTATCATTTGCAAAGTGAGGTTCTGAACAATAAAGACAATTGGCAGGGCCATCACATGCCATTCCATTGGAATGTGATTCCCCACACTTGTGACACCTGAAATTTCCCCTACAAAGTGCTTTGACATGTCCATACCTTAGACACTTCATGCACTGGATTACAGGTTGTATGTACATAGCAACTGGAGACCTGGTATTGAACAGAATTAGTTCCTTCGGGAGGGAATTGCCCTCAAACGTTACAACACATGTTGTAGTAGGAACATATGAAACTACATCATTAATTTTTACCCTTCTATTCAATCTACGCATCTTACTAACCTTACAAGAAGGATTCAATCCCTTACCATATTCTATTAGATCATCCTCATCAATGTCCAACCCAACATCCCTAACAACACCCATAGTCGATATCATTCTCAATGGAATATATACTAAATATTTATTTTTATCTAAACCATTATTGTTCTTAAAATTATTAGCATTATCAGCAGAGTCGAAATAAACTCCAACCCTTTTTAACCCTTTTCGGCATATGTTGGTTATTTTGAAATCGACTCTAGTAGGGGAAGAATATAACAACTTTCCTAGACTAATAGGGTTGAGATTCCCAATGTTTTTATCTTTAGATTCTACCAGGACAAGGAATGGACCTTTATCAGTCTTATAGTTGTTTTTAACAAATCTCTCATAATAACTAAACTCAAATTTTTCTTGTACCACTTTCATAAAATTGGTGCACTCTTCAATCAACAATGAGTCGTTCTCAGAAGAAGCATTATTTATGATTGCCTTAATTTCATCTTTAATTAACGTAAAGTCCAATTTATTATTCAGTGAATTTATCAGAATTTTCTCAATAGCTCGCTGAGATCTAGGAGATAAAAGATCAAAACCCGGGGTGAAACCCCGGGGCTGTTGATACTCATATCAACCAAATTCCAGCGTCGTACTCGTACACGTTGTCAACAAGCAGCAAAAACTATCAACAAACGAGCAGAAAAAAGAGGAGAAAAAAAATCAAGATAAGGTGAACGCTAATGCAGCGAATGAGTACTAACAAATTATTTTAAACCAAAAATTAACTTGGTCAATGAACAAGATAATCTCAAAAAACACCGTCAGCAAGTATATTTAATCACACTCACCAACCAGGAAATAAAGAACACACAGGGAATGATGAAAAACAACACCGCTCACTATGTTGCTCTGTCAAAATCTCGATGGGAATGTTCACGATAGCAATACATAAAAACGAATGAAGTTATGTTATTGTTCACGTTCACGTCTTTTACGGTAAATTGCAATGTTGTCACGTTTACAATCGCTAAATTTCGTGAAGTCTAAATAATCATTAGTCTGTACGAACCCACTATGAAAATAAATTCAGTAGATATCAGAGATAAAATGGATCAAATTGGATAGACTTATTTATATATTTTATATATTGTATGTTGTACGAATAGGCAAGAATTCCTGAATTTAAACATTCTAACATTCTGGGTGTTGCAGACGAATTTGACATATTGCAACTGCGCTAAATTCTTTACCTTCTCTTGAAATCGTGACGTCACCTGTTATTTGCGGGAAATTATAGACCGTTTGAAAATGGCTGTGACTTTACTAGTATTTAGATATATTGAAATGGATAAAATTTTTTTTCTGATATTGAAATGGATGATGTTAATGTGAAGATTCTGAAAAAAAATATTTTTCAATAGTCCAGTCGCCTATTCATATATTTGTTTCCGATTTGATCATTATTTTCTGAAAATTGCCTTTTTTTAGTTTGATATTTGGTGGGTTATACAGGTGTCCCATTACTCGACGTCAACCCGGAACCGGGTGAAAAGGCAAGTAATGCTGGTTGTCAGAAAAATGTAAAAAAAATTTAAGTTGCATGATTTTAAAATAATGCACATTTAAAAAAACACTCAAAATTCCACACCTTGTGACAGTCTTTTCGCTCTGTTGCCAAAAATATCAAACTTTTCCACTTTTTTCTTTGCTGTGTAACCTTGAATAATGCTTGTCTAAACTGTAATCAAAAATTTGACACCAGCTGCTCTAGGTTCCATAAAAATAGGGCTTACTTCTAAGAAAAAAATTTTAAATAAACAATTGCCTAGTTTCAACTGACTGTATTGAAAAAAATGTACTACGCAGGTTTGGCATGTTTTTTCAAAAGTTGGCGCATTTAGTAAGGATTCCAAAATGGTATAATACTTGTTTAATTATAGCTGCCGTAGTTTAAATTATTTTCGATTGCCTTTGAATACACTTTTTCGTTAAATAATGCTTGTCTAAACTGTAATCAAATTTTGACAACCAGCTGCTCTAGGTTCCATAAAAATAGGGCTTACTTCTAAGAAAAAAATTTTAAATAAACAATTGCCTAGTTTCAACTGACTGTATTGAAAAAAAATGTACTACGTAGGTTGGCATGTTTTTTCAAAGTTGGCGCATTTAGTAAGGATTCCAAAATGGTATATACTTGTTTAATTATAGCTGCCGTAGTTCAAATTATTTTCGATTGCCTTTGATACATTTTTCGTTAACTGCTTCCCAGTTAAAAAGTCCAAGGATTCAAGTCCGGTGAACGGGCCGGCCACGAGATTGGACCAGAACGTCCGATCCATCGTCCGGGAAAAAATGTTACCAGAAAAAAAAATTTCATTTCAGAGGAATTTCTCCGGAAAAATTTTTTCTGGAAAAATTTTTCTTTGGAATTTTTTTTTCTGATCTTAACATTTTTTTCCCGGAAGATGGATCAGACGTTCTGGTCCAATCTCGTGGCCGGCCCGTTCACCGGACTTGAATCCATTGAACTCTATTACTGGGAAGCAGTTAACAAAAAAGTGTATTCAAAGGCAATCGAAAATAAATTTGAACTACGGCAGCTATAATTAAACAAGTATTATACCATTTTCGAATCCTTACTAAATGCGCCAACTTTTGAAAAAACATGCCAAACCTACGTAGTACATTTTTTTTCAATACAGTCAAATGAAACTAGGCAATTGTTTATTTCGAATTTTTTTTCTGAGAAGTAAGCCCTATTTTTATGGAACCTAGAGCAGCTGGTGTCAAAATTTTGATTACAGTTTAGACAAGCATTATTCAAGGTTACACAGCAAAGAAAAAGTTGGAAAAAGTTGATATTTGTGGCAACAGGAGCGAAAAGACTGTCACAGGGTGTGGAATTTTGAGTGTTTTTTTAAATGTGCATTATTTAAAATCATGCAACTTAGATTTTTTTTTTATATTTTCTGACAACCAGCATTACTTGCCTTTTCACCCGGTTCCGGGTTGACGTCGAGTAATGGGACACCCTGTATATGTTAACAATAACAATACCATTTATTTTAAAACTTGCTGATATTGAAATTTGGGGGAACACACACTCACATGTAATGCAACTTGTTCATAGATTATGTTTCTTTTAATTAGTAAGGCTATACCACCCTTGCCGTCATCCCTTTCTTTTCTCAAAATGTCATAATTCGAAATTTTAAGCTCTTTATTTTCCTGCAGAAATGTTTCTGATAACGCGACAACTTCCGGATTGTATTGTTGGAGTTTTTCCCGAGAGATCTGAAATGTTTGTGTTAATAGAATATTCCATTGTAATATTTTCATAGATTCATGATTTTGATTTATTAATTGGTTATTTTATTTAATTTTCTAGTTTTTTTTAAATTAGTATTTGGAAGGTTATTTAAATTTGTGGTTCTTTATACAGGGTGTTTCATCATAAGTTTATGATGATGGTCCAGTTGGACCTACATATATTTTCGTGTAGAGGACATCGGGAGAATTATTTTTGCCCTCATACAATATATCTCGTTTCGAAGCATAAGCGAAACGTCATTTTTCATTTTTCAGCAAGATTCATATGAGTGTGGTTAGTTATGTATAACACTTGAACTAACGGTTTTTGGTTAAATCTCAGTATTTTTGGGTCCTCTATTCAGAAAAGTTGACGAACTCCGAAAAACATTTTACAAATGGCGGAAGACCTGCAATGTTGCAAATTTTTTTTTGCGGTTGTCAAATTGACTTTTATTTTCTGAATGAACACAATTTTCTAATAATTTCTGTGAAAAATTTTTTTCAAAATCGAACACAAATTTTTTTTACATGTCTACAGCGATGAAAAAATTTCACTCGAAATGAATGAAATTTTGTACAATTGTACTTCTTGAATTATCAATCATGAATATGAAAACAGAATTGTAAAATATCGAACGGTTTCGTTACTACAGTCATTCAAATGTTTCGTTCATACCTCTGGAATAATGAAAATAAATTTGTTTTGTGTTCAAGAGTCAAAATAATTGAATATATTTGCATGTCCAAACATTTAAGATGAATTTATACAAAAAAATCAGTGAAACTCACTTGGGACTCGAACCGACGTAGACATTAAATAGGGAAATGGCACTGTTCTAAGGATATTGATATTCGTTGCCAGGCAACGGTAGTTCGTAGTTCATAGAGTTTGACTACTGGGTAAATTATATTCACTAAAATTCAAATACCAGTCCAACTCTATGAACTACGAACTACCGTTGCCTGGCAACGAATATTAATATCATTAGAACAGTGCCATTTCTTTATTTGATACCTACGTCGGTTCGAGTCCCAACTGAGTTTCACTGATTTTTTTTGTATAAATTCATCTAAAATGTTTGGACATGCCAATAATTTAATTATTTTGACTCTAAAACTCAAAACAAATTTATTTTCATTTTTCAGAGGTCTGAACGAAACATTTGAATGACTGTAGTAACGAAACCGTTCGATCTTTACAATTCTGTTTTCATATTCGTGATTGATAATTCAAGAAGTACAATTGTACAAATTTCATCCATTTCGATTGAAATTTTTTCATCGCTGTAGACATGTAGGAAAAAATTTGTGTTCGATTTTTGAAAAAATTTTTTCACAGGAATTCCTAGAAAATTGTGTTCATTCAGAAAATAAAAGTCAATTTGACAACCGCAAAAAAATTTGGAACATTGCAGGTCTTCCGCCATTTTGTAATTTTTTTTCGGATTTCGTCAACTTTTCTGAATAGAGGATCCAAAAATACTGAGATTTGACCAAAAACCGTTACTTCAAGTGTTATACATAACTACCACACTCATAAGAATCTTGCTCAAAAATAACATTTGACACCCTGTATCTCGCTTATGCTTCGAAAACGAGATATATTGTATAAGGCAAAAATGATTCTCCCGATGTCCTCTACACGAAAATATATGTTTGTCAGTTTGATGATGAAACACCCTGTATATTAATGCTTACGTATGAATTTCATTATCGTATTCTTCAAATTCAACATTATTTTCTTGTAATGAGTTATAATTTGATGAGAAGCTATTTTGAGAAAGTTCCGAATAGTATTCTGAAATTTCCATATCTACTGATTTGTTTTATCCTCATTTATTTTTGTCTTAGGTTGTGACCGCTCTGATAGTTTATTTTTTTTATAGTTTGGGGTGTATTGAACAAGGCAATCTTCGATATCTTTCCTATTATATCCTGGTTTTACTTTCGGTGGTCTATTTTTTGGTTTTGAGTGTTGTAATCTTTTTTGTTTAGGATCGTTTCATTTTCTGTTCCTAGTTTTATGTGTGAATTGCCCTTCGAACTTGTTTTTTTTTGCGCATATGTATTCTTCAAATTCAACATTATTTTCTTGTAATGAGTTATAATTTGATGAGAAGCTATTTTGAGAAAGTTCCGAATAGTATTCTGAAATTTCCATATCTACTGATTTGTTATTATCCTCATTCATTTTTGTCTTAGGTTGTGACCGCTCTGATAGTTTATTTTTTTATAGTTTGGGGTGTATTGAACAAGGCAATCTTCGATATCTTTCCTATTATATCCTGGTTTACTTTTCGGTGGTCTATTTTTGGTTTTGAGTGTTGTAATTCTTTTTTGTTTAGGATCGTTTTCATTTTCTGTTCCTAGTTTTATGTGTGAATTGCCCTTCGAACTTGTTTTTTGCGCATATGTACCTTGTGAAACCTGGTGTTTTTGATTTAATTGTACTGTTTCTTCTTTGTTTATTTGTGGATATTAGTTAGATCGTTTTTAATATTGCCGCTTTCCTTATTTTTTCTTTAAAATTAAGTTCGCCTCAAAGTAGGTGTACTTATAGACCGCCATCATATTCTTGATTTGTTTTGTCTATCATATTCAAATATTTTTTATATGTGCTGCATGAGAGCCCTTGCAATGATAACATGAAAAATTTTCGCTGTCGCAGGTATCAGTTTCGTGTTCGTTTCCGCATCTGTTACATTTCTTTTTACCTTTACATAGTTTGGAAGTGTATCCATATAATAGGCAGTTATAGCACTGTACAACTGGGCTGACATATTGTGTTACTTCTAATATATTATGATATAATGCTATAATACTTATTATATTTCTAAACGTTACCACACACGACTTTGATTCTATGTATTTTACTTTATTTTTCACTACCGTTGTCCTTTTGAACCGTCTCACATTTAATATTTCATATTGCGATTCTGCATTTCTTTTTATTTCTTCTTCTGTAATACTAAGTTCGATGTCTGATATGACTCCCATACTAATAATATTTATAGGTGGTATATAAAAATTACGATCATCAAATTTATTATGTTTGACAAATGAATTAGCCTGACCGGCACTAGCAAACTCAATCCGACTCGTTTTCCCTTTCCTTTATATTTTTAACATCAAGATTAAGGTTATTATTTTCATAAAGATATTTTCGAAGTTTCAAAGGATACATAACCAGTGTTGCCATTTGTACCCTCAATGTACACGACATATGAACCTACATCTGTTGATCTATATTCATAAATCGTTGTTGTTTGTTTTCGTTAGTTTTTATGTTGTTTTTCACCATTTCAATATTTTGTGATGATGATTCTACTTGTTCTAACATTTCTAAATCTTCATCTATTTAAGCTTGTTCCCTCAATTGAGTCAACTCTAGTCCTAACTCGGCTAAATCTGCCGAAGACAATGTGTTTTTATACAAATTTTCAAGTGTTTTATTCGCTTTAGGTGTTAGGTTAAATGGAGACCGGGATCCACTGGATCCTGGACTATTATTATTTATCTTGTTTGATCAGTAGGAAGTGTAATTAACTCACCACAAAGAATAACCTTAGTATTAGACGAAAACTTTGGATTTTTCGACACAAACTAGTGTTTGTGGTAGAAATCCTACAACCTTCACTAGAAGGTTGTAGGATTTCTTTCAGCGACCCGTCCCCGCCAAAGGTTCAAACCGCTCTTCGTCACGAACAGATCTGACGTTGCTGTCAGTTTCTTCAAAATCATCATAACGTAACAAAGATCAAAGGAGGCAGGAAAAGAGGAGAGATATAGTATTTCTGTGATTACGAAATGATGAACACAACATCGGATTAGAGGCTGCAGACAGGTGCTCCTAACTTCTAGGGTTATGGTTACAGACCACAGAATATAATTATGTTTCCGCACTTAAAGTCTGCTTTTTAAAAGAATTTATTTCTAATTCATATTAACAATTGCAACACTGAGGATAAAGAATTATTAATCCTATACAGATTAAGTTTGGAAAGGTGAATTACAAATCAAAGTGACTTGTCAGAAGTCTAATTTGTAACTGATTCAATTGTTCATAAAGACCTAGAAAGTAAATGTTTTTGTAGAATTGCACTTTTGCACATCCGCGGTGATTCCAGGAAGATGCCTCCTCGCCGTTGCATTCTTAGTAGGTGTCGGTTCCTTAACTCGCCCCTCTAAGTTGGCAACATCCTCGTTGTCAGCAGTTTGGTCGTTCCCAAGTTCGATGTTGATAATTCTTCTTGAGTTGAACAGGAGTTCTCTTATTCTGGTTCTATTAATTATGATAGTGAAAATTGCAAGGATTATGCAACAGAATAAGATTCCACTTATGGTATAGTGTGTCAGCTGGGTTATCGGGTGTAGATACATGGGTTGGCTCTGAAGTTTTTCTGCTTCTTGCAGCATTAAGTCTGGATTTTTCAGATGTCTTAACAGGTTCAGCGCCATGGCGGACACCGGTGTCCGCTACGTTCTAGCCACTACGCCCATGGCGGACACCGGTGTCCGCTTCAAATCCCTGAATATGTTTGTCCTGCCTGGCCAAGCGGACGAGATATTACATATTTAACATAGTAGTGTGTGTCCGCTACGGCCTTCCTCTACCAGAAAGTGTAACCAGGTTGTTGAAACGTGACTTGTTTGGAGATATGGATGGTTATACTTGTTTGGGAAATATGGATGGCCTCCTACAAAATTTCAATCAATTGTAAATGATTGCCTTTTTGAGGCCCTCAAACGGATGAATTTAGATCCTGTAATGTTTCATGATCTGATATGTCATATTTACAACTGATTGATAGTTTTCATACATGACTAGGGGCATGTCATGGCTCAGCGGACACCGGTGTCCGCTGGTACTTTTTGTGGGCCACAGCGGACACCGGTGTCCGCTTTTAATTTTTTGTATTTCTAGAGCTCATTTAATTTTTGGATCGGAACAACTGTTATTAAATGAACTTATATATAGAAATCGTGAAAAAAAACATGATGGCCCAGGAGGAAATTTATTTCGAAACACCTCGGTGCTGAACCTGTTAATTGGAAGGAGATTTTGTGTTTGAATTTGAGGGATTGAAATGGAATCTATTTCGAAATGTTGTATTTCTATTTCGAAAATGGAAATTGTGTAAATATATTATCAATAATAATAATAATCCGCACTGAGAATCCAGTAAATTTGTTCCTGAATGGGTTTCTTCGTAATTATGCCATGGCAGTCTCCTAATACAATCTAACTTTTCTTGAATAAAGTCAAGAGCTTTTATTATTTAAAACATGGATGATTTTGAAGTTGTTCTCAACCAGGGTTGTTTGGCAGTGTTCTGGTGTTGACAGGGTGCAAACCTCTCTGACGGGTAGTTGAAGGCACAGCACAATGGAACTATCTAGTATACGACAGGCTTCGTTGGTCCAATATTCATCGTTCTGGATCGTTATCCTGTACTTCTTGGGTGGGATGATAGCAATGTCTTGGTGATTGGGTATAGGGTATACTCAGGAATAGTTGGCAATTAGGTTTTTGAGTATAGAAATTTTAGGAGTATGGTAATTATTTTGTCAGTTCCCATGACAGACATTTTAGAAAATTCTAGCATTTTGTAAGGATGAGGCTAATTGGTGATAGTTCCTCGGTCTATAAATTTCATGGAGAGATTTTTCGATAGATTGAAGCTCATCAACTTGAATAAGTTCTAAATTAGGTATTTCTTTACTTGCAAAACTGATAGTTCTTTCAATCATAAGTAAGTGATTGAGTAAGATTTCTGATTTGAAAATTTCATTTTGTACAATAATTAAGAATGTTTCTTTGATTTAATTTCTTCAAAAAGTGATTTTGTTTGTTCAATTTTTCGTTTATAAGGTTACATCTTCTGAATCTCTTCTAGTCAATGATCAGCAAAAGAGGTAATTTATCTATTCTTTTTATTTCATTACTTCTAATTTGATTTAATGGGTCAAGATTTTCATTTATGGTTTTCAAATCATCGTCATCTAAATTTCCTGTAACAAATTTAATACCTTTTCAATGAAATTAGCCAATCCTCTCTTAACTTTATTACTATTTTTAAATTTACTGAGAATCTGTTCAATCTGGGCAAGATTTGATTTAATTGAACGCAGATTTTATGTGGAAGTCATCATAGGAATATTTTTCGTGAAGTTCTTGGAAATTTGATTTCAACTGATCATAGTTATTAATTAATTTTGTGAGGTTAATTGAAAAAGAAATTTGTGATGGTGGTCAAGTATTCGTGCTTTCCCTAAGGGTTCTTCAAAGTATCCATTAGTTATTATTTTGTAGACCTGAAGGGCCTGGTAGGTTCGGATCGATATCAGGAGCATTATCGGTATCCTGAAAAGAGAGAATATTTTTTCTTAATCTCTTCACTTTTCCTATGTTGGCTGTAGTTTCGCGGGATTTTTGGGTTAATCCAAAGATTTTGTTTTGTTGTTGGTTGGAAACAGTTATTTTTTCGAAAGGTGGGTCAGTTTTTCTTGGTCTATTTCTTTCAACATAATTTCCTGCTGATCTAAATTTGGGGGATCATTTCGATTCTCGTTTATTCTATCTAAACGTTTTGTGCTTGCTCACGATTTCGTTGATAGATGTTGTCG
>JACDNR010000173.1:0-50094 GCA_013421045.1 Propylea japonica | reverse complement strand
TGTATTGTTATCTTGCAGAATCAGCATCAGTCAGTAATGCTGGAATCACAGAAAATTTAGATTCAAGCGAGTCAGAACCATTTGAAGATAGTGGTGATGAATATTTACCGACGGACAATAATTCGGACACTGACGGAACCAGGAAGAACAGTTTGAGAACATCGCCCCAATAAATGAAGAAACTGATGAAACTGAAACAATGTACAATTGGTTGGTCCTGTGGAATATCAACTAAATAAATCTCGCAGAGGAAGAAAAAAACTAAACCCGGAAGACGCTACAAGGAAACGAAAGCGGAATCCATCCAACTGGGCACGAAATGTGAGAAAGTCGTTGAAAACTCAAGGTAGAGAGTATACCTCGGTGTCAGGAAATAAAACGATACCTGCTAAACAGGTGAAAGCTGCGTGTATATGCAAAAAAAAGTGCTTCGAAAAATTAACTCATCAGGAGCGGCCAAATACTATTCACTAGTTTTTATCAATTGTCTAGCTCTGGACAAAATCAGTTCGTGGCAAATTCCATAGAAGAGGAGGGAAAGCGTGTTCAACGATTGAGACGTAATGACAGCAACAAAAGTAGACGCAACTTTACTAGGAAATATTTTTTCTATTCTAGGTCAACATGCGAGCTATTCTGAAAATGTAGTGGGCAGAGTGAATCCTCAACTTGCCGCAGAAAGGAGTTAGGACTCAATTAGTTAATTCTTTTTTTCGAATAGATTAATTCAAATTCATGTGTCTTACTCAATAACTGAAAAAACTCAAACTAACTCTTATTAATTTATTAGTTTGGTAATGGAAAAATAAATGGAAATTAAATAATAATTAAGGCAATGTTCCACAAAACTTCTATCACATTGATGGATGCGATGTGTCTTACTCAATAACTGAAAAAACTCAAACTAACTCTTATTAATTTATTAGTTTTGTAATGGAAAAATAATGGAAATTAAATAATAATTAAGGCAATGTTCCACAAACTTCTATCACATTGATGGATGCGATTAAAAAGTCCAATGTTGATTCTTTATTGACATAACCATCAACGAATCAATCAGTCGATTTAGCTTTTGAAACTCTTTCTGACAGAATCTTCCTTATATATTTTCCCACCATAGTTTGTTCTTTTTGCTATATCTTACTGAGTATAATAGCTATTTATGATATGAGTGTTAAAACTGACGTTTTATATATTGTGAGTGAAAAAGTTTGTGAAATGAGCGGAGCGAATTGAACAATTTCATCACGAAAAATGAAATCACTTAACACAATACCAATACAATGTTTTCTGTACAACTGCCCTATAATGAAAGGAGCGAATTTGCAATGACAATAAACTTCAAAATGATATAATTGAAGTAAATTAAAGTGGAAGCGTGTTAAAATATTTTTAACACGCCTCCCGTAAACAATCAATTTTAACATTTGTTGCTGTCATGAAAAGTCTCACTTTTAGTGGCATTGTACAAAAGTCCCGTGCTAGTTCGATATTGGTCTTTGATCGAAGGAATTCAACGTCGACCAACACGTATCCCCTATGGAATCTCACGTCCCAGCTATAGTCAAAGACTTTCTCTAATGCACTTGCCCACGTTTACCGATAGAAGAACTCGCGGGGACCTCATTGTCACTTTTCGAGCTCTACATAGAAGTTTTGTGGTGTCGACCTCGCTCATCTTTTCCGTGTGAATGCTGACAGCCGGTTGCGTGGACATGCATTCAAACTGAGGAAGGAGAACTTCAGGAAAGTTCAGAGGCCACCATTTTCTCCCAAATCGCGTGTTTGATGCATGGAACATTTGCATCCTTCCATCGTAGATTCAGTGTCTGTGAACGCGTTCAAAAACAGCTACGACGATATGCTTCGTCGCGAGTAAACTCGACGAGAGGTATTTGATTTTTTTTTTTGGTTTCGTTTTTGAGTTTTACTGTGTTTTATCTTGAACCGCACATTTAATGTTTATTGTATATGTAAATCATATATTATTTTTGGTGAGTTTGGGTGGTGTGTCACCTCTCTCTCACCACTTTGTTATAATAATAATAATAATTTTCTGAAAACCGTCAAAAATGACTAACATTTTTAAAGAGCGAAGAAAGTTGCTTTTTCGAGAATTAAAATTCTTAAGTTTATCTGACGACTCGACCGCGGGCGATTATACTGGCCGGAAACGTTGAATACATTGAAAAAGGATAAAAATACCACGAAAAACATTTCCACGTATGTTTATATCATCAAGAATTCATTTCACGTCAGAAACTAGAAATACATAATTTCACTGTAAGATTCCCAAATTGCTTTTCTCTTCAGCTCCACAGTGCGTCTCTAGTTTGCGAGTAATCTCTATACCCAAAGCACAGAAGCACACAAAATGAAATTAAATATTTTATGTCCTCCACTGTGTCGGAGAATGATTGTTCTATAAGTTCATTCTATTCCGAGATGAAACAATTCATAAATCCATTTATTATTTCATCAAGATTTCAGTCATGTATTCAGGGATTTTTATATTCAGCCATATCTATTCCCGAAAGGAATAACCCTGAAAGTGAATTTATGCTATGTAACATAATATGTCATTTATTTTTACTCGAATGGAATCTTCCGATTAAAGAATGTTAGAAAGAAAAATTTCTTGAGATTATGTTATCGATCGGAGGATCAATTCATTTTGTTCTTCGGATGTATATCCCCATTCATTAATTATTATTCGGTTGAAATGTCATGTCTTGCCCCCCTAGGTTTTTCAAGAATAGGGGAGACCAAGCTAGTGTAGTGTTTGTGAATTTAGGGTGAGTTTGTATTCAATGTTGATCACTTATATCATATAACGTGTTCTTTGGCTACACTTTCCATCTAAATTGAAAGAGGAAAATCTAATAAATAAAAAGGGGACTCTTATAGAGGCGATGTCAACTGGGGCAAGTATTAATTTTTCAGACAGAACTGCTTACTATAGAAAAAAAATAAAGAGGCAAAACACCTAAAGATGTAATTCTGCAAGCGGTTGTGAATAGAGGACAATCAGTAGAAGAACAGCCCTTGATTTCAACATTCCAAGGAAAATTTGCAGAATATGCTGAATAATGGCAGTTAAATCAAAGAGAAAACATTTGGAAATATGCAGTAGTTACTTATAGCAATGAATATCCAATGGCATAAAGTTTATAATCTTTTCGATTGCAGGTATTTCATCGGCAACAAGAAGAGCTTTCATGTTATGTGAAGAATGTTGTTTTATTTGATGAATGGTTTATGTGTTATCTGTTTATTATGTCTCTAAAATTATTTGCTGTTTTTATTTGAAATGTTATTCAATAATTCCTTCATTTTTTTATATTTCGTGTATATATATGAAAACAACGTACCCCTGATCTGTGGCCAACTAACCCCGAACCTGGGGCTAGTTGGCCCATTCGACAGTTATTCTATAACCTCAAATCGAATAGAAAGTAATGAATATGAATAGAAATCGAAAAGATGAAAAAATGGTATCTGTAACCTCATCTCGATTTCATAATATGCTAGAAATCGAATAGAGATGGTTTTATCAGTCCAGACCAGTCGAAACCTCAAATCGAGATCGAAATTCGCAGATTGGACATGCGCTGGATGTGAAGCTGAACAGTTTTGCGAGTTGGATGGTATTTCATGAACTCAAGTTAGATTTCCGTATTTATTATTTCCAAAGTGTAAATGATGAAAATCTCAATTAATATCATTTCCGCCATATAGGAAGAACTCGAACGGCAACTGTTTAGAATGGAATCGTATTAGATGTAGTAGCAGTAAAACGTTGAATTAGCCTAAGCTACAAAGTCAACATTTACAATAAATTATAGCAGCGATTCACATATTCTTTTTCAAGTTTCACATACAAAATTTAAATAACAAACCAATTTCTGTTTCAGGGATGTCAGTAATCCCTTCGAAATACCAGAGGAGTTTTTTAGGAAGCTATACCGATTACCAAAAGCTGTAGCACTCAACTTCATTCATGAACTTAGTCCTCATTTGGAGCAACCAATAAGGAGAACATGTGTGCCAATTCATGTGAAGGTACGTACTGAAGGATTTCAATTGTTTTCTTTTTCTAAACATCACTGTTTCAGGTGTTATGTGCTCTGCATTTCTATTTCCAAGGGAGTTACCAAAAAAGCATTGGGCAGAATCATTCAATAAGTTTGAGTCAAACTATGGTTAGTCGTTGCATTGAGCAAGTGAGTAGAGCGGTGACAGAGAACTTGAGTGGCAGATACATACAATTTCCTAGAACAATGCAGGAACAATTGAATATCAGCCGAAAGTTCATGGAAAAATATAATTTTCCAGGTGTAATAGGCTGCATAGATTGCACGCATGTAGCAATTATTGCACCTCCGAATGATGATAATGCACACCCAGGCTTTGCATATTTGAATACAAAAGGGTTTCATAGTGTCAATGTGCAATTGATATGTGATTCTGACATGAAAATTTTACATTGTAAAGTTCGCTATCCTGGATCAATGCACGACTCAGCCATATGGAACATGTCCAATGTGTCTGAACATTTGCGAAATGCATATAATAACAATGAGAATGGATTCTGGTTGCTTGGTGATTCAGGATATCCACTACAGCCTTGGCCTTTAACGCCTATAGAAAATGCTGCTGGGGGAACACCTGAGGGACGATACACCAAGGCACATGTTAAATGCAGAAATATGATTGAAAGGTGCAATGGGCTATTGAAGATGAGATTTAGATGCTTGCTGAAACACCGAGTATTGCATTATAGCCCCATTTCTGCCGCATACATCATTTATACGTGTTGTGTTCTACACAACATTCTAAGAACACACAGTATTGATGATGAGATTGAAAGTGTTGAAAGTGATGAAAAAAATTTTGATTTTAATACAGAAGAGGTTGCAGTGAATAGAAATACTTTATCACTCGGTGTAAGGATAAGGAACCAGTTAATAAGGAACCACTTCCCATATTTTTTTTTATTATAGGTTGTACCATTTAATTGCACCGTATATACATTATATATAAGTTTTTTTAATGTGAAATGTTCATTATGAATTAAAATAAAATATTCCAAACTTAAATATTTTTTAATCATTTTATTCTCAACTAGGTAATAACTTTTACTGCTTAGGTATGATAGATTATATATGTATTTGATGATCTATAGCAGATTGCAATTGCATTGAGAGTTTGGAGTGCTCTGAATTGATGATAGGTGATTGAATAAATGAATGGGGGGTTATCTGCAGATGAGGAGAACTTCTTCTCCTCCAATGCGAGCTTTCTATCCATTAATTCTAGCTCCTTGGCTTTATTTTTCGCCTCTAGATATCTTATTTTTAGTTCTATTTCTTTGAGCTCCAAATCCTTCGCTTTCATTTCATCATTAGATGAATTGTTTTTGACCAATTTATCAATGGCATTAAAAATATATTTGTTTGCAGATTCAAATGCTGCAGCTGCCTTATTTAAATTACTGTCTTTATCTGAAAGATAATGTTCATATATCAAAATGAAACCTCAATATATCAGAAAACCAACTTGTTCTTCTTTTCCCTCTTTCGCTTGATGTAACAGGTCCTAGTTCTGCGTTGAAAGAATTCTCTATTACTCCTTCAGTTTCTTGTCCGGTACAATATTTTTTTGGGGAAGACTGCACTACAGAAGGGCTGCCAGGTCTTTTTAGAGAAAAATCGGATGTCTCTGTAGTCATATTCGAATTATTCCCTAACTCTAAACCTATTTCCTCAACGTCCGCTCCTTGGACTGTAATCCAGGACAACAGAGATATAAGTTTCTCCTCAGTTTCTGTTGAATTTTTAGTTTCTGAATTTCCTCCTCCTGTTTTATTCGATTCTTTAATGAATTCCCTGGCCTTTTTTTGGTATTACATTTCCAGTCTATAAATGTCTGAAAATTGAACATAATACGGATACCTATAGTGATGTTTATTTAATAGAATTGAAATATACAGCAAACTTACTTTTTCCATTGAGCAGCAGTTTTGAAGGTCCACTGCCTATTGAATTCAATAATTTTGCGAGTTCTTCCCACAAATTTTGAACTAAATTCCTCTCGGCCTCCAATGGCTTTGTTTTTCCATGGACCATTACCTTATTCGAGGATATATAATTCACCATGGTGGTGAGCTGCTCAGGAGACACTTTCTTCATTTATAATTTCAATTAAACAAGTCTAATGCAAAACAACTTACGAACCAGGTTGTCTATGACACGAACATGTGAGGTTAGGTTTATATTTATATGGATCTATGCATAGCCAAAGAAGAGTTTTTCTATGGATCTATGGAAAGAACGACATTTGATAAAAAGTGTCAGTGGTCGTTAAGGTCGAAATTTGCTTGGCGCAACAACGTTGCCAGTTCTACTCAAAGCATCAAATCGAAATGAGGATTTCGATTTCCAAGCGTCTACGATGTTGCTCACAGAATACCAAATTTAGACGCGATAGAAGAGGGACATCTCTATTCGTCAGAATTTCGATTCGATGCATCCATTTGGATCCGAGTTACAGAATAAGATTGATTATCGCATGAAACGTATCATTACTCTGAAACCATTTGGGTTATGATTTGTTCTGATGTATTTTAGAGAAGCCGAAACAAAGATTTGTGACTAACTTTTGCAATTTATATAATTAAAAAAAATAAAGTTAAAAAATGGGACAATTAGCCCCGGTCTCTCTATGTTATGGAATGAGATAAATATTTTGTTATATGTCAACTGCAATATATTTAATAAAAAATCTTTGTTTGGTACTATTTGGCATTATACATAATGAGATAAAATAGAAAAAATGAGAAAAAAATCTGATTTCATCATTATTATTTATATTTACTTTACATCTGAATTCAAATTCAATAGTCCGTGTCAACACCTCTTCTCTCAATCTACTTCTGGAATACGCCTAGGCATCAAACTAATCAATTCATTAATGAAATTTTTAGGCATATCGCTTCATCCTCTGTGAAGGGCTGAACTCAATTCCTGAAAAGTTTTATGTATGTTTTGGCGTTTGTATTTTGCTCTTTCTGAGTAATCCCGTATGTGCTGAATTGTATTCAGTTCGAGTGAAATGACTGACCAGCTCAGTCTCTGAATATTGTTTCTCTTGAAAAACTTCCTGCTCTATATGGTGGGGCGTTATTATCCTGATAAATAAAATTCAAACGAACTTAGTTGAGCAAAGAAACAATGATTGGATCAATAATGTTTTCTAAGTAGATGCCACCTGTCATTGTTCGACCGAACATTACCGCTCCAGCACATAATTGATCCACCTTGAAAAGAAACAACCAGAGGAAAACTGATAACACCTATTTGGGCGCTCTTTTCCTGACTAACACCTATTTGGGCGCTCTTTTCCTGACTAATCCGAGTACGAGAACAGATCCAACCGATCTGTCATAGATTTTGAGTTATGAATAAAAATTGAGGAATAGTTGTCACTTTCAATACTACAGAATAATTCGCTTGTTTGAACTTGTATTTGAAATCCATCGCTACAAACACTTTTTTGAAGGTTATTCAAATATATATAATTCTTTTAGTCCAGAAATTTTCGAAAAATGAGTTGGTTTTCCAATTCCTCAAATGTATAATCGAAAGTTGCATCATCTGGTTACAAAATTTTGGCTGATTCTAATGTCAGTATTCGCATAAATAATACATTGATATTCAGTGCACTGTGGAATTATGAGTAGGCTGGCGTTTCCATAGTAACCGTTGAATATGCATCAAATTTTGAGCTTCCACAGGGTATCTATAAATGATTGTAGCGCAAGTAGCTTTGGATCATTTTTAATTTGCCGCTTTCTTTGCAAAGTCAACACATTTATCATTCCAACCACAGAATTCGACCGCTTTACCTATAGAAATATACTACTATATAGTGTATTTTTATGGCCTAACCTAAGAAACAGTGTAATTGTTTCATTTTTAGTGGTGTGAAATAGTTTGGTACCCTTATTCTGTAGCGTTTATAAAGACCCTGTATTATTGGATTAACCGATTTCTGAATAAATATTTCTCAAATTTTAAAAAGTCACTATCGTTAATTTGAGCTCGTTCCTCTTGAAATTAGAAGAAGTTAATGTGTTTATTATACCTATAATGGGATACATTCATGAAAAGGATAAATATAGTTAAGGATGGTAGGTATATTTTTAATTATTACTGATTTATTTAACCTTCATGAATATAAAGAAAATAGGGATGGATGTTTTCTTAGAATATTACATAAAAGACTTCACTCATTATTGAAACATATCGATAATCAGCAGTAATATTTATTTGACATTCCGTGATTCCTATAACAGAAGGATGAGTTGACAGAAATACGAGTATGTGATGTTCACGAACTATAGTCCGTTCACGAAAGGTTGAGCCGTCGGTTGGCCATGATAATTTGACATATTCCACTGTGTATATTAAAATTTTAGGTTATGATGTTTATTTTCTTGTTAGATTGATACGCAATGTTGTCAATATTGCATAGAGCTGTCTGATAACTCGCAAGCTCGTCGGATGAGACCGGGTACATTCGGCAACATTGAATTCATTTTACGTTATGACAGCAAATACCTACTGCCAACTTCAGATAAATAAAGAAACGCCTACTATGTGCTCAACCTTTCGTGAACGGAGTATACACTGCACATTCTGAAAATCTCAATTTTAATGAAAGTTAACTCTACATTGACTTTATGACTTATTTTTTATGTTCTCTCGGGAAGGTTTTGAACGGAACAAGACACATTAAATGGAAGAAAAATTCAGGATTTTACCGAATCTTATGTGAAAGAAGAGAACTAAACAATTTTCAAAATACTGGAATGCTGATAAGTGATTCAATACTTGGTATTTCCACCCCTTGCGTTAATTACAGCTCGGTAACGACGTTTCATTCTCAAAATGATTTCTCTTAGTTGGATTCCTAAGCATTAAGAGTAGCTTGATGATTTTCTGAACTCCTCAGCCTTCTACTGACGTTCTCCCAAACCTGCTCAATCGAATTGAGATTTGGACTTCTTGCTGGCCATTCCATTCGAGAGACTTCAACCTCTTCAAGGTACTCCTGAACGATGCGCGCACGATAGGGTCTGGCATTATCGTCCATAAAAATAAAAATTTCACCAATGTATAGGGCAAATGGCACTAGATGCTCTTCGGGAATATTCTTTATATACCTATCAGCATTCATAGCTCCATTATCAACGACCACTAGGTCTGTGCGAGCAATTAAAGATATTCCACCCCATACAATAATCGATCCTCCCCCGAAACCAGTAGTATTCAGGAAATAGCACTCAGCATATCTTTCATCTGGACGTCTGTATACAAGGCAAAGTCGATCACAATGGTGAGGCAGAATCTAGACTCATCTGTGAAGAGAACTCTTTCCCAATCAGCCTCTTCCCAATGTATATGCTCTCTCGCAAAATCCAAACGTGCCCTTCGATGGGCTGGGGTAAGAGCTTAGCCACTTGCCGCGACACGAGGCCTTAAATCATATTCTCTGAGGCGATTTCTTATTGTCTGAGTGCTAATTTGCACCCCATGACTTTGATTTTGAAGGAGGCGAGCGGTTGCAAACCGTTGTCTCAACGAAGAAACTCTCAAGTAACGTTCTTGAATGGCAGTTGTTACCCGTGGTCTACCCTGTCCTGGTCTTCGGACATTCATACCTGTCTTCCTGAATCGCTGCAACATTCTGGACACACTTGTATGGAAAACACCAAACCTTTCTGCAATTCTTGTCTATGTCCACCCTTCTTCTCGCAAAACTACCGCCTGGGCACATTCCTCTTGGGTCAAATTGCGTGTTTCGCATTGCATAGCGTTCGAGTGTAGAAAATCAAACGAAAAAGAAGTACAAATAAGAACCATTGAAATTTTTTTTGCGCAGTGTATAATACATTTTAAACAGTTGGTATGTTAACGCCAGTCTACATGAAATTTCACAGTGAACTGAACAGCAGAAAGAAGTATTAAATTTTTTCCTAATATTCAAGTACAAATTGACATATGATACATTTTTGAAATCAGCAAAATTTTTTAGTCATGCGATAGTTTACATTTGAAAAATCGAAAATCCAACCTATTTATCGAGAATGGATGGACTAACAAAATCAATCATATTATATTTTAATAATAAAATGTTCATTCGTAACTCAACATCTATGAAAGATAGACTAGATATATTTTTCTATTCGAATTAGTCATAAAAAAGACCTTCGAAAATTCAGGGTGTTTCTGAAGATATCAATAAAATGCTCAGCAATGAGATTCAAATAATTTCTTGAACTCTAGAATATGAACGAATGCGATAGCCATCATAAAAAAAAACTAACAGGAAATAATGAGATTTCTCCCGTACTACCAGTTTTCCTAGGCGAAAGATAAATTTCGATCATCCAATTTTAGCTTTGGTGGTGAAAGCAATTGATGAAATAACATTTCACAGCAGTTGACAAACCTTATGGATCGAATACTATAAAAATGTACAGATCATTCAATTGGTTAAAACGATTTGAAATTATTCAGTTACCAATTCAATTACTTCGATTTCGTCGATATCAAAGTGAGTTTACACGTGAATTGAAAAAGATATATTTCACGGATCTTGAAACAGGAGGGTTAACCCACATTACGATTGCATCTGAAAAAATGGTGGCGAAACAAAAAAATTGTGATAAAAAAAGGAAACGTATTACATTTATGAAATTCAGTATTCTTTTTTTACAATTTTATTCGATCAGGAAATAGAAAATGCATGTAAGTTCGATTTAAATTATGTATATAAACAGGGTATTTTATGATTCAAGTGTATATTTTCCGTCGAATACTGAACAGTTAGAGTAGTCTGAATAGGTGCTCGAAATATGTGCATAGTCCTTCTAGTGATGTATTTTATGAATACACATTTTATATTCATAAGACTTATAGGCTTATCGATGAAAATTAGTTCTCTTAACTCATATTGTGAACCTAAACATTCTTGTTTTAAGTGTATGAATGAAATCACTCAGCAGAATATAATATTATTTTATAATATACAGAATGAAAATCAAAGCAAACATCGCAATTGAGAATTTGAGCAATGCAATCAGAAAATAATATTAAATCAACCAATATCAAACTCATACTTTTGATATAATCTCGTTAACGTTCAAAGATTATAAAAATATCAAGAAGTGTAAAATAAAATAAAACACACTATTATTGTTTATTAAAATCTTCGGCTATCGATTTCGGAATATTATTCCATCATCAGGCCAGCTGAAAGTATACAAATGTAAAAACATGTATTTATCTAGGCGAGAGTATGCAACTTACTGTCTTGAATTAAAATGAACAGAAACTGTTTAAAAACATTAAAAATATTAAAATTTAGATAATTTGAAAATACTTCATAAAGAAAATAACTACCATAAAATAATATTACTTGAACAACTAGAAATTTTAAAAAATAAAGACAACCAATTTTTACTTAATGATAATATAGAATTCGACAGAAGAAGTATTTTTAAACTCATAGATTCTTGAAAAACAACAATAAATAAAATTCAAAAATTCCCGCCACCAATAGACCACCGATAATAACATATTAGATATCACATTTCGCACATATCCTATAGTTCCAGATTCAGTTGACATTCCCACAAGAAAGATACATCAATAATAAAGGTTGACTAAAATTCAAATTTTAACAATTCTGACAGAGGAGAACCATTTTTAATATTTTTAATGTTTTTAAACAGTTTCTGTTCATTTTAATTCAAGACAGTAGGTAAGTTGCATACTCTCGCCTAGATAAATACATGTTTTTACATTTGTATACTTTCAGCTGGCCTGATGATGGAATGATATTCCGAAATCGATAGCCGAAGATTTTAATAAACAATAATAGTGTGTTTTATTTTATTTTACACTTCTTGATTTCGAGAGAACATACTATGGAAGAATTCATTTGTAAAATTGAAAAATTGGAGCTATCCAAAGTCTTCCAACACCTGAAGTATACAATGAACAAAAGACATCGCATCAACAACCACATACATTTTCTCCAACAATGCAAAAGGAATAATGTCACACCAAAATTTCTAAACATCAAAATACCATCTAACTACAACAAGAACCAAATACAGTCAACACTACTTAAGAAAGAAATAAGAAGACAATATAAACAATCAGGAATCATCGACAGTAAGCTTAAATTCTTTCACCATCACCTACAAAAATATCTACATACCATAGAATACCAGATTTTAGTCGATACAATAGAAGAAGATGTATTCTATTCAAACTGGGAAGCAGATAGAAAGAGAAAAATTAAACTCAGAAAACTAATCGAAGAAAAAGAAATGAACACACCCAGACAGAGATAAATAGAGAACCACCTGGTAAATCCTGATACTCCAAAACCCCATGAATTTTACAACAAATTCACGAACCTCTCAAATATAACTCTGAACGAGGAAGAAATGAGAATAATGAACCTGGGACATAAATTCGCACCGGTTCCTAAAAATATGAATGTTCACAAGACTGCAGTTGACCTGGAAGTTCAAATAAAAAAAAACCCAGATTACCAAAAAGTGACTGATGCTTTAACGGAGGACCTTATACTTTATAAAAATGAAAAGGTAAGAGTATGCAACAAAAAACAAGTCATTAACAATAAACAAATAGCAACAACTATAAAAACAATACGAGAGAAAATAAATGACAACAACCTAATATTAACTAAAGCTGACAAAAACGCAGGACTAGTATTGTTAGAAAAGAATATGTACATCGAGAAAACACTCAAATTTTTTACCGAAAATAATATAATACAATGTAAAAATAACCCGTTACAAAAATATTCAACCAAAGTAAACAATACATTGAAAACAACTCTTCCAACATTAAAAAAATTCAGCGAAACAATTCATACTTTGAAAGAAAAGAACCCACAATTACCAAAAATGTACAGCACAATTAAACTTCATAAAACAGACAAGAGCATAAGACCAATAATTTCGGCAATATCATCCCCATGTCACAAAATCTCAAAATTTATTAATGACTTCTTCAATAGAAAACTCAAATACAGATCAAATTATTCCATAAAAAAAAATTCTCTAGAATTAATAAAGGAAATACAATCCCTCATATTAAAATCCGATAAAACATATATGATTTTATCCTTCGATATAGTTAACCTCTATACCAATATCCCAATTGATGAATCCCTCAATTTACTTAGAGAACAATTAACAACTCATCAAAGCAACGATAATAGCTTGAATTTGGAAACTGAGGATATAGAAAATATAATGAAACTTGGTCAGTTAATAACCGAACAAAACTTTTTCATATTTGACGAAAAAGTATATATTATGAAAGACGGATTACCCATGGGCCTACCATCTAGCGGACTCATAGCGGATAACTATGTAGATCACGTAGAAAAACAAATAATGCTCCTACCACATAGTAAAAACATAATAATCTGGAAAAGATACGTGGACGACATCTTTTGCTTATGGTCGGGAACAAACGCTGAACTTGAAGAATTCTACCAAGAAATCAACTCCAAATATAAAATTAAATTCACCATAGAACACGCCATAGCAAATTCACTGAATTTCTTAGATCTGAGCATAACACTAAAAGACGATAATGTTTTTCTTTTCGAAATCTACAGGAAACCAACACAAACTAATACCATCATTCCTTTTAGCTCATACCACGCACCCACAATGAAGAGAGCCGCATTTAGATTTTTATTTCATAGACTTTTTAACACCCCTCTAACACCAGAAAATTATAAGAAAGAACTGGATATAATATACCAAATAGGCAGAGAAAATGAATATTCTAGATCATATATCGACGAAATTCTAACATCAATGAAAAGAAAAATAATTCTAGATAAGATCTACCCCCACACACCCATCAGGAAATATTTCGTATCAACACCATACTACAAAGATCTACATGAAAAATTAAAACATACTTTAGAGCGGAGTCTATGAGATAACATGCACAAACTGCCCTTCATTTTACATAGGAATGACAACTCGTAATGTAGAAAAAAGATTCAAAGAACATAAAAGAAATCAACCCCATTCCGCCTTAGGCACACATTTAAACGATACCGGACATCATATCACATTAGATAATTTGAAAATACTTCATAAAGAAAATAACTACCATAAAATAATATTACTTGAACAACTAGAAATTTTAAAAAATAAAGACAACCAATTTTTACTTAATGATAATATAGAATTCGACAGAAGAAGTATTTTTAAACTCATAGATTCTTGAAAAACAACAATAAATAAAATTCAAAAATTCCCGCCACCAATAGACCACCGATAATAACATATTAGATATCACATTTCGCACATATCCTATAGTTCCAGATTCAGTTGACATTCCCACAAGAAAGATACATCAATAATAAAGGTTGACTAAAATTCAAATTTTAACAATTCTGACAGAGGAGAACCATTTTTAATATTTTTAATGTTTTTAAACAGTTTCTGTTCATTTTAATTCAAGAACGTAGGTAAGTTGCATACTCTCGCCTAGATAAATACATGTTTTTACATTTGTATACTTTCAGTTTTTTTTGTATACTTAATAAACAATAATAGTGTGTTTTATTTTATTTTACACTTCTTGATTTCGAGAGAACATACTATGGAAGAATTCATTTGTAAAATATAAAAATATCATTCATAGCACCGATATCCACCTATCCCATATTCAGCTTCAGATACAAAAATAGTTCAATCGAAATGAAAAATGAACATCGATTCCAGGTTGCAAAATAGGGAATTCGCATATTTTTGCAGGTTTTATTGCATTGATAATTCGATCAATTAAAATTTCTTGATTGTTAATTTTTATTGCGTGAACTGATGATTTATTCGTCTGTCGTGAGGAAAAGATGTATATTTGAGTCGTGCTAGACGAAAGTGTCGTTTTCTCGAGTTATATCAAACGGAAATTACTGACTGTTCAACATCAGGAAGATTGGAACACAAGGATTTTCGTGAGCTAAATTTCACTTCAATTTGGGTTGAAACTAAAACCGTAAATTTGATATTTGACATCGTTTATGTGTGATTATAATTTGTTCCTGTTAATTATCGACCATTCTTATCAGTCGTCTCAAGTTAGCAGCAGGACGGTAACATTATCAGTAATTCTGCTTATTTGACCTTCTGTTATTGTCCTCTTTTTCACCGCGGCCCACCTTTATTTGTTTTGTAGCCCGTGAGAATGAAGTTTGTCTTCCATTACCCGATATTCCAAGCATCGTGTATAATCCCAATCCCGATACAGCAAGTTGTTGAATTTATTGTTCTCAAATACTGAACTACAACTGTTGGTGAAGAATAGCGTACATCACAGTATTTCTCTATTCTCGTCATGAGATGAAAAAAATTAAGAGGAACTGAAAAATACTATAATGGCTATAGTGAAACGAGAACTGGTGCAAATTGAAAGCTTAAAATGTAGAATCGTTACTCTGGAAACAGAAAACGACCATCTCAAAAGTAAGGTGGAACAATTAGAAAAAAAATGTGAAACGAATAACAAAGTGGAAAGTTGGATTAGACGAAGAACCTGAACATATAACTTCTGAATAAGTAGTTGAAAAACTGAATGGATTGATGGGAATAATATCGCATGCTTGGGAAAATCGAACAATTGTCCAGTGAAGGTTGTATTCTTGTCTTGTCTAAAAAAAGAAAGGTATTTGAAAATTTTAATTTTGTCATTACAAAGTGATTTCCATGGTTACTACTTCTGTATTTCAATATATATGGACATAGAAAAACCTATTTAAACTTAGATACTTGATCATATCTTGAATAAAATATTTTTTCATTAATTTCTCAATGTAAATCAAAGATTTAAGAAAATATAGTATGTGTTCGTGGAAAAAGCATATTCCCAATCTTCTGTGTGGTCACTTTTCTCTCGAATAAGTGTTCGTAAATGAAGCACCTCGTACATCCGCTCATACTATAAGTATCGCTTCCACTAGGAGAGAAATGTTCCTGATAATTATCTTTCAAATTTGTCGGTACCTCAAAGAACGTAATACCGTTAATTACAGAATAGCTTTTGAAGAGTGAATATGCGTCCATAATACCCCCTGTATAGCTTTAAGTGAATCCTCTTCCTTCAGAAATGAACTCTATTCAAAGTTAGCATCTAATTGTACGGAAAGAGAAGTTATAATGAGATACTGCAAGTGGTTGTTTCATTTCAGTTTAATGAAATTATCGAATAATGAACCGTGGGAAGTAGTGAACTGGCGTTAGTTGATATTTAGAGATTTTATTTTAATGAAATGAAATATTAATGTCACCTGAAATTATAAGAAATCTCAGAACTTTTGTGCAAAACATTCTCTATTATTCGATTAGTGCAGGGCTAAGAAAAATTTGAAGTCACGTCATTTTTCGCACTTGTTCATATTCAGAAAATGAAAAATCCAGTTTGAATATTGGGGATATTGGTTTCATTCTGTTCATTTATGAAGTCATCTTTCAGTTGATCATCATAAAAATTGTAGCACTGTGTTTTGCAGAAACATGACTGGAGCATCACTTGTATAGGTATTCCAGATCCGTCATCAATCCAAGAGTTGATTGAATAAAGTTATGAAGATCTGACCTGATTTAATCAGTTTGGAAGCAAAATAATCAACGTGGTCAGGGTAAAATATCACTTTGTATGGGAAATTTGAAATGTCTCCTCTGATTTTCAGAAAAAGCAGACACAGAGCTCCATTATGTGATATATTGCCCACACATCAAATATATAACTGAAAATCCTCTCAATGAATAAGCCACTTGCACCGTTTTCTACCTAAGACAGCCTTTATTATTAAGTGAAGCTTTGTTTTAAGTCCTACTTTAGCTCGACTTAGTGAACCATACCTTGAGCAGTGTAATGTAAGTAAAAGTTGAGAAAAGGTGAATCAGACAATGCTGCAGAATTCTGGGCACAGTATAAAACTTATAGTTTCGATGATGTGGATCTGGATTATTTATGTCTATGTATTATTGGACTTTTATTTATGTTTTGTGATACATTGTATATTTTTATTTTGACAGCACTCGTACAAGTCGAAGTTGTGTTCATAAACATTCGGATTAAGCAGTTTGTGTGAATGGGACACAATTAGAGTAACGCTTATCTTCTTGTTCTAGCTCTCAATTCTATTTTATTAAATAATTAACAGCTGGCCTCCAAACAGTTCACACAAATTGAGTCCGTTCACGAAAGTTTGAGCGCATACTAGGCGTTTGTTTATTTACCTGAGGTAGGCAGTATTTGCTGACATAACGTAAAATAAAGGAAACGTTGCCGAAGGTACCCGGCCTTGTCTGACGAGCTTGCTAGTTATCAGTGACAAGAAAATAAACAACATAACCAAAAATTTAATTTACACAGTGGAATAGGCCAAATTGTCATGGCCAACCGACGGCTCAAACTTTCGTGAACGGACTATACATCTATCAGATAATCACACATATAACATATAAATATATGTATATGAATCGGTCTTTTCGAGGACATTTCAGAGCATAAATTGGTCCATTCGGGAACATTTGGCCCATTTTGAGATCGATCGGAATGAAATTTTGCGACCACATGCATGATGCATGATGCTCATAGTAAGCCTCATGCAAAATTTTGTGGCCATAGTGATAATAGAACCATAAAAAATTGAATTGGAATATTTGAAAGAAAAATCCTCATTTTTCTTAACAAGATATCCGATTTGGGTGAAGTTCATTTTATGAATGAAGATTTATATACTGAAGGTTCATGAAAAATTTCAAGAGAATTGCATCATCATAACCTTCGAATTAAATTTTTTTCTAAATTATGAACTATTTCGTATAATTTCGAGTTTATCGATTCAATCGAGCTGAAATTTTGCAGAAAAATGTTCAATTCTAATTCAAAGTAGCACGCAAAAATTTGTGGGACTCACGTTAATACAACAATAGAAAAGTATTCCGTTATATAAAAAAATTAATATTGCCATGAAGTACCATTCGATTCAAATGAGAACGAGTTTGAGGATATAAATTTGCTGAGTGAGTGATCACGCAAATTTTTGAGAGGATTGTAAAACAGAACCATTGAATTTAGTTTTTTTAAGTTATAGACTACCCAACTAAAACCAAAGAAGTCCGCAGAATCATAGGTTTAGCTTCTTGGTACAGGCGGTAATGTGGCATATTACTGATTAAAGTAGCGAACTGATGGATAAAACGCCTGTACCAAGAAGCTAAACCTATGATTCTGCGCACTATTACTGATCTTTTGAAAAAAGACAAAAAACTAGTTTGGGATGAAAAACATAAAACGGCACTAAATTCAATCAGAGAGCAATTAGTTTCACCACCGATGTTGTCTTGTCCAGACTTCACTAAACCCTTCACAATTCAATGTGATGCATCATCGGAAGGTGTGAGAGCTTTGTTAACGCAGACATCTGAAAATGTAGATTATCCGGATAGAGTTATAGCCTATATAAGTCGTTCACTAACTCGGTTAGAAAGAAAATATACATTAACAGAACAGAAATGCTTATCTGTCTTATTCACAATGAAAAAAATCAGGCCCTATATTGATGGAACGAAATTTATAATCATTACTGATCATTAGTCATTACTTTGCTGATTTAGCTGAAAGATCCGGACGGTCGTATAGGACGATGGGTCCCCATTCCCCAAGTTGCAACAATTCGATTTCGAGATCGTTCATCGAAAAAGCAAGAAACATGTTGTCCCGGATGTTCTGTCGAGGAATACTTTGAATAAGGATGAGGTAATCCTGAAAGTAGATGTTCGAATGGGTCAGGGCAATTGTGTTAAGGATAATTGGGTTCAGAAACTGAAACAAAATATAGAAAAAAATCCATTGAAATATCCATCTTGGAAAGTTCAAAATATTGAACCATATAAATATTTCCCTCGAAGTACGAAAACCAGAAACCAGCTTGGAAACAAGTCATTTCCAAGAGTAAACGAAAAAACTTGTTGCATGAAAATCATGACACTCCACTGTGTGGCCCTTTCGGTATATTTAAAACTCATAAACCGCTTGCGGCAAACCATTACTGGCCGAAAATGACAGCCGATATAGCGGCATATGTTGAAAAATGTGCAGTATGCTGTAAAAATAGACCTATTTTACAATAACCAATTCCAGAAGATCCTTGGCCCAAGCGAATCCAACGGAGCAAACGATCCAAACGCTTGAAACAATGATGCACTGTTATATCAATGACAATCACAAATCAAATGACAATCACATCCTACAAATGTATGTAAGACTTTTGATACTTCAACCGATGTTGAAGATGATTCTACCGTTAATAATAATAATAGTCATGAATTGGTAGAAAATTCGTTGAAGAAGCGAAAATTACTTTTTCAGAAATTATATTTCGAGGTCTGCAGACGAATGACGGCTGAGGCAGCCAAGAACAAAAAAATTTACGATTTACGTTGACCTCCAGTTAATTTCAAGACAGGTGACAAAGTTTATATCAGAAATAAACAATTGTCTGATACGTCAAAGCTAGCCCCGTTGTATGTTGGACTGTACGAAATATAAAAAAAAGTTTCGATGTGGACATTCCAGCTTTTCGGTTTGAATATTATTATGACGATATCTTTAAATTTTATTTTTTGAGTATGACCTTACAAATACTTCTAAATAACTTAAGTTTGGAGACCTCGGGGCCATCTGATTGGGTTTGCGTGAACTTATCCACACTTTTCCAGCCACGGTTTTTGACGTGTATACTGTCGATATTGGGATAGAGGACAATCGTGCGTAATTTAGTCACAGTGTTGCCAGATGTATCTCATGTATGATAATGAGATTAATTCCAACTTACACATGGAAAAACACGAACGAGTGATTTGTTTTTTATTATCTAATTACCAATATCTAAAACTTTTTTAGTGTCCGTCGAAATATAAGGGAAAAATTAAAAACTGACCAGCCACGGTTTTAGCGATAACTGTGCAGGGGGTTCGAAATACTATGAAAAAAATTTTTGTTGAGAACGCACCGCCCCCGGATAACCGCCTGCACAGTTATCGCTAAAACCGTGGCTGGTCAGTTTTTAATTTTTCCCTTATATTTCGACGGACACAAAAAAAGTTCTAGATATTGGAAATTAGATAATAAAAAACAAATCACTCGTTCGTGTTTTTCCATGTGTAAGTTGGAATTAATCTCATTATCATACATGAGATATATCTGGCAACACTGTGACTAAATAACGCACGATTGTCCTCTATCCCAACATCGACAGTATACACGTCAAAAACCGTGTCTGGAAAAGTGTGGATAAGTTCACGCAAACTCTGATTGGCCCGTATGTGCCAATCTAGCGATAACCAAAATAAGCATTCGTGGCCCACTATTGAAAAACAAACATCAAAATGTAGTTTTATAATTTTTGAACCTGAAAATTATTAAACATCAGATTGTGATACAATGTATTCAGAAAAAAAATCATCTACATCAATATCAGAAACGTATACAATTATGCACGAAATTTCAATCTGGTGGAATTCAACGTTAAATTATGCGGGGAAATTTTTAATTTTATCAATTTATATTCATTTTACAGAGCATCCAATTAGTAATGCTGATTAGATACAGGGATCCGAATTATCGTACCAGAAAATGTCCCCTTAAAATGTTGAACAGCCATTATTGAATGAATCTAGGAATGATGATGATCAGTAGGGTGGAGTGAAAAAATCAACTTTTGAAATTTGAAATGCCTGTATGCGGAAAAGTGGTCTATATAATTGTTATAATATCCTGCAAAGTTTCAAATCGATCGGACTTTGTTTAGTGGTGCCCCCACTACTCTGAATTTCGAGCTCCTTGACCCCTACCACCCCTACTAAAGCAAATCGTTCGCTTCCGTAAATACTCGATTTATTCCTATGTAAAGTGTACTGACGATGTGATCTTCTATTAGTATCAATGCGGATGCAATAAGGCGAAACCAGATTAAAACTTACGAAACAGAAAATCTTCAATTTCTTCATGGAATATATTTCGATGGGAGAAAAGATAAAACTCTACAAAACCAATTAGAACATAATAAGTACTACAAAAGTACGGTATCTGAAGAACATATCGTTTTAGTCTCCGAGCCCAAGTCAAAATATATAGGACATATTACGGTATCGTCAGGTAATGCAGAAGAAATCAGCAACAAAATGTTAAACTTTCTGAAGACAAATGTAGACCTTGACAATTTAGTAGCGATTGGATGTGACGGAACTGCTGTTAATACAGGTATTCACAATGGTGTTATCCGTAAAATAGAACTTGCAATTGGTCGATCTATGCAATGGTTCATTTGCATTTTACATACCAACGAATTACCTTTGCGCCATTTAATAAAGCATTTGGATGGAGAAACTGTCGGACCACGTGAGTTTCCAGGAACTATTGGCAAAGAACTACAAAACTGCGAGAACCTTCCTGTAGTTACATTTCGAGCAATACCATCTGTTTTACCAAAATATAACGAAAAGGATATCAGCCAACTAAGCACTGACCAAAAGTATCTGTATGAAATTAGTAATTCCATATCAAATGGTAAAATCTCTAGTCACTTTCAGCAAGAAGACAGCCCGGAAAAATTTCACATGCTAGATGGCTTACGACTGCCAACAGAATTCTTCGACTTTACGTGGCAACAGCTTTTCCGTCAGAAAATCTAAAATGTTTAGTGTGCTATATACAAAACGTATATGCTCCACTGTGGTTCGAGATTAAAGCAAGTCCTTTTTGTTTTAATGGATCGATACATTTGTTTAATTTAATAAAAAGAACCAGGTATTTGGCACCTGAACTGCGAAAAATAGTGGACAGAATTATACAAATTAATGGATATTTTGCGCATCCTGAAAATGTTTTGATAGCAATGCTTTGCGATGAACGACGGCATATCAGAGAATTGGGTTTGCGGCGAATCTTGAAGAACAGGAACTCCCTTGGTTTAAGAAAATTTAAAGTCCCTGAAATCAACTTTAAAGCTACGGCTTATACCGAAATAATTAATTGGCATTCCCGATAAGTGAACCTCCAATGACAAAAAAAATTAGGGAGGATTTGACACACATGATTAAAGATATTCTTGAAGAAGTAGAAATACTACGTTTTCCCTGTCACTCTCAAGCTATAGAACGCTGCGTTAAACTGGTAACAGAGGCATCGTCGAAAGTATGTGGGTCTGAAGCAAGAGATGGGTTTATGAGGGCCCAAATACTTTCTCGACAAGTATTGCCTAAATTCAATACAAAAAATGAGTTTTTAGGTAATCTCAATAATTAAAATTTATGAATATTTCAAGGGTGGGTGGGCGTCTGGAACTCGAATTGCAGCCACCTCCTCGTGGTGAGTTCTGGGTTGTTTTAAGGGAAAACAAGCTGAGAGCTGCAAAAAATTTCCCTATCTCAATTTTTAGTTTGCTTGGGGCACCGGAAAAACTTGTCCTATTAAACTCATTTTTTGCAAGCTACTTATACTACAGGTGAGACCACTTTTCCGCATACAGGCGAAACAATTTTGAACAAAAAATTTTTTTCCTCTATGGTCACTCCACCCTAATGATCAGTCTTCTCTGACTCAATATTCTTTACGATTGAGAATGATCCATTCAATACGGACGAAGATGAAGAATTTCAACCCTCGACAGGAGTTGAGGAGAATGAGATCTCAGACTTTTCGAGTGACTTGAGTCATGAAATAACCGAAATCGATCCTACTCAAAGAGATGATTCCTCTATGTTGGATGTTTCAGTTAACGAATTCGTGGTCGGTGGAGCAATGAGGGAGGCGAAAACAAAACTAGTGAAAGCCAGTAATTCCAGGACCAGAAAATACAGCTGCAAATATTGCCATAAATTAGTAACCAAATTAGTTCGTCATTTCGATAGGTTCATAAGGACTTAGAAGAAGTGAAAAAACTTTCTTTGATTTAAAAAACAAAACAATAATCTACCTACAAGCGCAGCAGCACGAGAACGACTCGTGATGATTAAGAAAATAAGGGCGAAAAGAAAATTCGAGCACAATCTGAGATGCTCAACTTATGATGAACTAATTCCTTGCAGATGACCTCAAAAAAATAAAACACCTGAAACTGTTTCTGAGTTTGCTGTATGTTCGCAGTGCAAAGAAACTTATTCGAAATCAACATTGCACAAACACTACAGAAGATGCTCGAAATATAATAAGAGGGTTCAATTGTTGAGTCGCTTAACAATGCGTGATATTCACGAAATGGCAGAACCTCAGTTGCAAAAAATAATATGTCGAATGAGAGACGATGATATCACGACAATAGTTCGATATGACGAATTAATAATTCTATTTGGAAATTTTGAGAGCTACAAATACCGACATTCCCAACATCATGGAAAGATGACAAGGGTTAAATTGCGCCGTCTAGGTTGCTCTTGTATGTGGGGAAGATGGATGAAAATATAAAAAATTTCTCCAATTTGTTCCATCCCGCAAATTTCACCTTTTTCCTTAAGGCCGTCAACGCTCTTGGCAATTTCAATGAAAAAGTGACCTCTTCGATACTCCAACGACAGTCTCTTCATTGAGTATGCTCACCAAGGAATGATGCAAACGGAATGCTGAGGAATTCCTACATATATACAATCTTGAATTTGGCAAGACAATCAATAAAACAGTGGCACAGTCACAGACGGAAATGTGTATCAAGAAAAATTTACTTCTTCCTTCGAAGAATAATGCATTGAACGAACTAAATAAAAATTCGATGGAACGGTTTGGAAAGAACTTTTGGAAACAACTCCCAACATCCTTTCAACTTTTGAATAGAAGAAGGCCAGGAGAACTAGAGAGAATAAAATTGGTCCACTATAGTTCTTTAGAGAAGATCGACGAAAAAAGCCATTTGGATTTGCATCAGAAACAGAATCTGGAATCGAAACGAATTGCCAATGATTACTCCCGAATATTATTGAGAGGAAAACTCAATAGCACTGTTTCAGTTTTACTGGAAAATGAAATGGTGGAACCTTTAAAATGATTTCGAGATGTAGGAAAGAAGCGGGCGTGTCGCCGTCAAATCCATATTTATTTGGATTCGGACCAGAAAAATGGCCTAGTGCATACGACCTAATGCGAAAATTTTTGGTTGAATGCAAAGCAAATGTCCCTCTACATTGAGGGGTACTTTATCGAGAAAGCATTTATCGAGAAAGCATGTTCCTACGTGTTGCATTTCTCTTAATCTAACTGATAGAGAAATCGAAGATCTGTCAAAATGCATTTGCCAGGACAAGAATATTCATTGTATTATTATTCATTGTTTATATTCATTTGAATATTTATCGACAGTCCGTAGTGACGAAGGATATTCTGCAAATATCGCAACTTCTAGAAAAGGCTCAAAGAGATGCCATTCCAATGCTCCAGATATAAATTCTCAAGAAGTTGATGAGACTGGTGAGCAATTATTCAACAAAATGAATTCTATTTTCAGATAATTATATTGAAGAGGTGTGGCCTCACCAAGAATGTGAGTAAGACATAAATATTCAATTGAAATCTCGCACAGTCAATTTAAGAAAGCTCATTGTTATAGTAGCACAAAAATTATTTTTTTCAAACATAAACAATCTAGTCTAAAACATAGTACGATCCAAGATATTCCGGGCGAATAGCAGAATCATCTGTTCGGCTACGTGCGCCACAGTATCTTCTTCTTCGCGCAGTGCCTTTCCGGCCGAACTGAGGCCCAGTGGCCCATTGTTCATCCGCATCGTTCTATAGAGACTCAGCTCCTCAGACACAGAGACAGAAATGTCGCGAGTCTGCCAGGAGTGGTCCCACTCACCATAGGAATAGTAGGCGTTGGATTTCTTAGGTGTATTGACCTTAACTCAGTTAGATTACCACAGTTGAACAAAATATGCTCAACCGTTTCATCAGTGCTCCTGCACCACCGGCATAGGGAGCAGCTCGTTAATCCCATTCTCTTCAAATGTTTGTTAAACAGGTGACCAGTCAATGCACCAGTCAGCAGACCGAGTTGTTTCCTCTCCAGCAACAGAAGTCTATTGACCTCAGGTCGCGAGGACGGTCTCTCAATGAAAATCCTAGAACCACCTCAGGCCCACCCCCGCGCTCCATTCCGAGGAAAATTCCCTGTTTAGCCAGCTCCTGAAGAAGCTTCTGACAGATGTGCGACAGATTGGCAGCGCAGGCTCCGGACCAACAAATGCTTATCTGGCTCCCCGCCTAGCCAGTTCATCTGACTTGACGTTACCAGGTATATCCGCATGAGCCGGACACCAGATTACTTTCAAAAAGTTATCAGAGCCCAGCCCACTCAGAGCTTTTCTGCATTCTTCTACCAAAAGAGAGTCAACCCTTACATCAGATAGAGAATTCAGAGTTCCCTGACTGTCGCAACATAATATGTAAATGTGTTGGCCAGAGTATCCCCTGCGAATATTTTCTAGTGCGCAGGCAAAAACCGCAAATAGCTCAGCCTGCACAATGGAACAGTCCTTCCCCAGAGGGATAGCCTGATTGAAGTGGGGACCAACGATTCCGGCACCAGACCCTGTTGTTGTGACAGAGCCATCCGTGAACCACGTGGGACCTTCAGGACTCGTTTGATGAAGACCATAGGTCTCTGTCAGGAACAGGGGTTCGTTGAAGTAGAACTTAGTGCCCGCGCGGTCACCTTTAACATTTTTGGCTAGATCAATACCAATTGAAAACCTGAAGTTAACTTTCAAAGATCATCATCATCCATAAATAAAAACATCGAGGTAGAAGCAGGTGTCAACTCAACACATGAAAAAGTCACATGCCTTAAAAAAATATAATCCTGGTGCGCTAATGTACTTCTCCTTCGAAAAATATGAAAAGTAGTGTCTATTGCAATTCAGAACAAAGCTGAATGAAAGAACCTAGTGTGTGTGCATAAGATATACTCCGTTCACGAAAGGTTGAGCACATAGTAGGCGTTTCTTTATTTATCTGAAGTTGGCAGTATTTGCTGTCATAACGTAAAATAAATTCAATGTTGCCGAATGTACCCGGCCTCGTCCGACGAGCTTGCGAGTTATCAGACAACTCTATGCAATATTGACAACATTGCGTATCAATCTGACAAGAAAATAAACATCATAACCTAAAATTTTAATATACACAGTGGAATATGTCAAGTTATCATGGCCAACCGACGGCTCAACTTTTGGTGAACGGACTATACACCAACCTTATCAAAAACACCAAAAAAAATTTTTTTGGAGCGTCCTCAAATGGTCACATCTATGCATTTTTCCCTACAGATAGCAAAAAAATTAACACATGAGCAATGTCATTATATTTGATATATAAAAAATATATGGAATGTCCCCAAAAAGACCCAAAACTCAAAATTCACGTAATGTACTTGAAGAAATTGTTGGGAGAAGTTGAGGATATAAATGATCTATTTAAAGTAAACAACAGTTTATTACTTCGAACAGTAGATGACATACAACAAAAAACGTTATCGAATGATGATCAAGATGAAAGGTCGAAATATCCGGAATTGTAGATGTCAAAGATTTAAATTCAAAACATGAACAAGCAAAGATTATATAGTATAAAGATCGGAAACGACACGACTACAGTGTATGAGCGCCATCTCTGGGTCAAATGTGAACTAATGTCACTATAGAATGGTTAAAATTCTGATTCTATGATTATAAGTTTCGAAATCAATATACATGGGAAATGTCATTGATATAAAAAAGTGCCAATCAATGAGGGCTACCGTTTTTTTTCTCGCTAGTTGGCGCCTCTGTTGCGTGAGGTCCTGTCAAAGTTCCTTGTACTGTCATTGATTTATTATTATTGAAACAAATTCATATTTATAAGTGTTCATTGTTATAAGTCTTGTGAAAAAAGTGTACATTCTATTCCTTGAATACTGTACAATATCGAGCATGCCGCAGGGTTGTGCAGTTCCGTATTGTTCAGAAAAAAAGGGAACGATAAGACTGTTCTCAAGCAGCTGATGTTACCCCTTCAAAACATTCTTATTTTTGTGAAAAACATTTCAACCCTGGTTATAATACGTGACCTAACGATCCTAATACAGAAAACCGTGAGTGCCTAATAATCTTTTACATTATGTTGCTTCAGACACTTCCCTTTTCCAATTGAATAAATGTAGTTATACATAGTTGTATTACTTGTAATCTACTGTTGAAAATTTTTCAGCTATTTCTAAATTAAAACTGAAATCAATACCTAACCAATTTTCTGGGTACCAGGAAGGTGAGGACAGATATGAATAAAATATTAGTAGAAAGAGTTCTTGAACGCAGGAAGAAATTTGAAAATGCAAGAATCGTTTCAACTGTAGAAGAAAATCAATATGTAGTCAAGAGAGCTCAACTGATACTGCTTTTTGTCGGAACTTGAGCGTAATAGAAACATACTTCGAATTGAAAATCTAATTGGTACAATTTTACTCTGGATTTTACAACTACAAACATTTCATGTTTGTTATCAATCAACTCACTAACTCGAGGAAAACATTTACTGTGAAAATATATATATCAAGGACTTGTGTAAATAAATAGGATTGTGCGAGGTTTTATTGTTCTACTCCAAGTTTTAACACTTTTCAGCTATCACGGGTATCATGTAAGTAGGATAAAAAGCAATTTCTCTTGAAATGATAATCTTCTTCTGCAATAAATTAATTTCAAATCATAATAATGCGTTTCCACTGGAATTATCATTCCTATCATAGTATTTGGATCTGTAAAAAGAAAAACCATAACTCTAAACTCAATGAATAAGCATACTTTCCGCAAGAAATGCGTATTGAAGCTCTGAACATACTCACCTTTGAATTAGCTCTCCTTTTAGCCCGCTTAATTGGGCAACTATCTTCTGTAATACCGCTTTCAAAGCAGTGATATTCATTGATCCGTGATTCATATTTGCTATTATCAATGTGAATATATATGTGAAACTCCTCACATCCTCGTAAAGATTGAAAATAAACAGAATACAGATTCAAAATCACGTTTGAATATTTGACATTTCCAATTCTCGTGGACCTCACGCAACACTAGCGCCTCAAGCGGAAAATTCATACGCGGTAGCCCTCATTCGTTTGCACAAATATTATTTCACTTCGAACGGCTTTTGCCGTTAGTGTCGTCTCGAAAAAAGTGGAAAAAAGATGAGTTTGTACCCTTCAGTAATGCAGATTACGAACGAGATAGTGAAACTGGATGATCAACTGGTGTTTTATGGATGTATGCAGGTAAAGCTATATCTTGGCTTGATCAACGTCAAACATCTGTTGCTATTTCCACGAAAGATGCAGAAATAGTGGCTGATAGTGAAGCTGCACGGAAAATGAAATGGTTAAAGTGACTATTCAGGAAAAGTTTTCCGTCAATTCAAACAGATTTTATATAAAAATTGATCTTCAGTGCCATCTCTAGGTCAAATGTGAACTAAAAAATGAAGTCGTTTTTTAGTACACCGAATGCAGGGCCGTTTCCTATCTTTCTATACTCTATAATCTATGTGAACAAGTAATTTTGACACCCATGTCAACGTACGCGCATAGAGCGAAAGCACAAAACAGTGCTAGCTAGCAAAGATCCAAATTCAAAACGAGAAGTTTTAACATCAACGCAATGAACGTTGTCATGCGCGCATAGAGCCGGAGCACAGAACAATGTGATTTGTCAAACTCAAATCAACCAACCTTGAAGTTTGAATACAACAACTACGGTGGAAGTTGATACAAATAATTCAAATAAACTGTTTCTACTTCCAAACAATGCACAAAGAAAGGAAAATAAATCGACTGCTGAAGGACAGGGAAATGTAATTACCGTTCTTGATAATAGTTTCAGAACTGTGAGCAGAAGAAGGAAAAGAGGAAATGGCATAGGCAATGAGAAACTTATTGGCAGAGGAGAAAATGATAGTCAATTTCTCGGTTGCATATACAGACAACAGAAAGCATAACAACAGGATATACAGAGTGTTCCAACAAATGGTGATCCCCTCTCTAGGAGAGAAAAAAAACCGAAAAATAATTGGGTTTTGTTCAGTGAAAAATTTTTGTAGAGCCATCCATATTCAAGGTAGAGGGCGCTCTTTACACGGATTGTACCAATTAGTATTGAACATAACTTTTTAAATATAACATTTATTGAGCAAAATTTAAAGTGAACTTAAACATCATTCAATTTTACACCAAAAAGGTAGGTACTCTTGAAAAAACTCGATAATGTGTATCGTTTTCGAAATGTTTAGATTTGAAAATTATGAGGTAACACCCGATGCTTGTAACGGTTGGGAGTCAGCTATGAGGTCATTGAAGTAATTTTGAAACAAAAATATTTCGCAAACGGTACACATTATCGAGTTTTTTCAAGAGTATTTCTTTGGTATAAAATTAATAATTGATAGCAAAGAAACGATTCATTTTCCTCTTCTCTTGCTACAAAAAACATCCAAGTGAGGGCAATAAATCGATTTATGTTAGGTACAAGAAGAAATATTATTATTATTATTATCACAGAATTAGAGAAGATGCATTGCCTATTAATTTCTCAATGAAACATTACAAAAAAAGAGTAACCACAATAAATCAATACCCTAAATCAAATTAAACATGATTGGTAAAAATACGAAAAAAACACAAAAAGAATAAAAGAAAATCAACTCTGAGTCCCATCATAAAGATTCTTGAAACCGTTAACACTTGTGGCCGACACCACCTGAGCAGGCAAAGAGTTCCATCTCGAGAACACGCGATTGCTAATGAAACTCTCCCGTTGCGACGATCTGAAACTTTCCCGACGCAGCTTGAAAGAATGTCCACGTAAGTTGTTTGAATTAATAATTGTTGGAATTATTTCGAACATCTGAAGAAGGCCATACAGGGTGTTTCATTGGGAAACGGAAATACTTCACAGGTGCATAGGTGGCACCAAGGCGGTTCTGGAGATACCCCATATATTGTGCATGAAATGCCGAATATTAAGTTAGCTTAGCCGTGTCACTACTAGAAATCATTCTTATTCTCCTTATAAGGTAGATCGAGGTCGACAGTTTGCTACACAATTCGTCTAAGTACGGACGCCAGCTTAATGATGAGTGAAAGGTCACACCCAAATATTTCAGAGAACCAGTTGTATGTTCTTTGCTAGTGAATAAAAGCTGCTGGGTTTTACCCTCGCTCAGCAAAAGACAATTTGATGCGAACCAATTCTGATCACCCGATAGTAAGGTCTTCAATCTGAGTGTGTCTCTACTTCCTGAACTGTTCATGAATGCGTTGTCATCTGCATAGCTGCAGAGTTGGTCAGTCTCCAAGTTAGTGTGTAGGTCATTCATGAAAACGATAAAGAATATCGGACCGAGGACTGATTCCTGCGGTACCGCCACAGAAATCTCTCTCGGATCAGACACCGAGTCATTCCACCTCACCACCTGACGCCTTTCTGTCAGATAGGATTCGAACACTTTCTATCACTTATTGCATAAGTACATTCAGTAAGCGTAACACGTTCAACTGCAGTTGCATGCGGTATTATGTGAATTTTGGCATAAAGGTGCGAAAAAGTCGAAAAGCTTTCTTGAGATAACAACTATCAAATTATAAATTCAAGTGTGACACTTTTTTGAATCTAGAACTATTTGAGTGTTCTTCAATATTTACCACAGATGTGGTAAAGTTTCACGAGATTTTTCATTGTTTATATTTCCGTTATATCTTCCACGTTATAGTTACAAATCCACCATTTAAAAGAGTTGTTGTTAGGCTAAAGATCATTTAACCCCATTTTCTTTCTATGGAGTATTGAAATAATTCATTACAGTAATAATCATATTCGCTTTGAAATATTTACGTTTAAAATTCAAGCAGTGACACTCAAGAAAAAAAATAGCTCCTGTTGTGCTTGAAATTGAAACAGAACTATTTAACGGAAACACAAAAAAGTAGTCTTGAAGCTTTCTATTTTTTACTTGATATTGAAAAACATTCTGATATTCTCACCATCTGAATGATACCAACCAAGCAATAAATCCTTCAGTTTGAAATCAGTGATGACATTAAAGTTAAAATCGTTCTTAACTTCCATGTATTTTCAGGCCAAAAACCACATCTGATTGACGCACACAATCACCTATAGAGACAAGAACCTTTAGTCAGCGCAACGCCTACAACAAAAAAGTTCTTTTGTCAATGAGTGATTCAGTGCGATCAATCATTTGTTCATTTTGAACTGAAAACGATATAAAGGTCAAGAACCATTCAATTGTGTAATCACACAGATCAACCTGTGGGTTTAATTGGTTGTTAGATATCGTGCGGAACATGTCCGAATGTTTTTTAATCTGGATCAAAAATGTGGCTAGCCTCACGATAAATTTCATTGCATCGGTGTGATATCTCCTTATACTATGATTACTGATTCAGCGTTGAATAGTTAGGCTGTAATATCAAACAATCCAGGAGATGACTTCCTTCTTCAAAGTGTTACTTAAATTTACTCACGACATTCTGCCAACCCCTTTTATACTATGAATAATCAGCATAATCTGATATTAATAGACGATGAAAGGTTTTTACGTTGGCTGGACAAAATCATACTAAAAAGCTCTGTATAAAATGAATACATGATTGTGTGAGAATTATAACTTCATCGGGATGGTTCTCAAGACGGCAACCAACACTACATCCACGCCCCAATGCAAACTGAACTGGGATGTAATCTTAAGAGGAGAAGAAGAACAACATCTATGGCAACACAGCCAGCTTGATCAACCTCCACCCACGCTAACTTAGAACCTGTCTTCTTTATCGAAATCAGCTGAGCAATCAACAGTGCCATTTTCCTATTTAACACCTACGTCGGTTCGAGTCCCAACTAGGTTTCAGTGATTTTTTTTGTATAAATTCATCTAGAATATTTGGACATGCCAATAATTTAATTATTTTGATTCTAGAATCCAAAACAATTTTTTTTCATTATTTCAGAGGTCTGAACAAAATATTTGAATGACTATAGTAACGAAACCGTTCGTTATTTTACAATTCTGTTTTCATATTCGTGATTGATAATTCAAGAAGTACAATTGTGCAAAATTTCATTCATTTCGAGTGAAATTTTTTCATCGCTGTAGACATGTAAAAAAAAATTGTGTTCGATTTTTGAAAAAATTTCTTCACAGAAATTCTTAAAAAATTGTGTTCATTCAGAAAACAAAAGTCAATTTGACAACCGCAAAAAAAATTTGGAACATTGCAGGTCTTCCGCCATTTTGTAATTTTTTTTCGGATTTCGTCAACTTTTCTGAATAGAGGACCCAAAAATACTGAGATTTGACCAAAAACCGTGACTTTAAGTGTTATACATAACTGACCACACTCATAAGAATCTTGCTCAAAATTGACGTTTGACACCCTGTATCTCGCTTATGCTTCGAAAACGGGATATATTGTATGAGGCAAAAATGATTCTTTCGATGTCCTTTACACGAAAATATATGTTTGTCCAGTTTATGATGAAACACCCTGTATATCATCTGCACCGGAGCCTGATTTTCTTGATTCACGAATTTTCTTAGTTTCCCTCCGATAACTAGCGCGAAGGCTATTAAGTTTTTCTTTAACAGTTTCTTTTGTCGCATTATTCTCGACTTCTTTGAGTTTCTGTAATAACACTCCGTAAGCATCATCCCTCTTATTTTTATTTATGTAGTCGCTCGACTTATTTTTCCACAAACATGGAAAGTTTTTATACATTTCGATGAATTCTCTCAAAAACTCTTTCGGAAAGCTCCTTTTGTCAGTCATAATCAAATTAATAACGTAAATGAATAAATAATAAATTATTCTGCACCGCACTGACCAAGGACCTAAGCGAAGCAATTATTTCGTCTCCACACGGTCGAATGTGTACGCGTTTTGATTCAGCGTCGATATGAATTCCAAGCGGGACCAGCGAACATCGCTGTCGGTCTTTTCCTGGAAATTTTGCCTACACACGGTCGAGCATCACCTTCGAGCATGTATCAACGAACATGACTTGAGCTTTGTTCGATCGTCTGTAGCCGGCTTTAGACTTCAAAGCTGTTTGATTTCAGTGTATTGAACGTATTTTGTCCACCGTGTTTCAACGTGACAACGCTGCTCATCCCCCCTATCGGTGATCCCAACTACCTGGGATATTTTAGGGTTTATATACCCCCGAATTTTAAGTTGTAAGTCAATAATAGTATTCAGTCTCGAACCTCGTAATAATAGTATTATTCAGTCTCGTAACCTGTAAGTATTATATTAATATTATTCTCTCTCGTTCTCGTACACGTTCTCGAACAACGTAAGTAACTATCTTACGTCCACGAAGAAATACACCAGCTGTAAATATTTTACCCTGTGTCTTATTTCAATCATCACGAACCCGATTAGGCTTTTTGTTCCTGAAGTAATTCTACCGACGACAAAACCCTAAACATTTGGTCCTTCGAGCCGGATACCTAAACATTTGGTCCTTCGAACCGCATACTTCAACGAAGAAATCGAGGTATAGTCCACGTGCCTTTTGAGCCAGACTCAAACGCAACAAGTAGTTCCAGCTTCAGAAGAAAACCCAGTTTCACCAGCTCCAGACTCGAATTTAACAACGAAGAAGAAAACCCCCGAAAGTGGAAATCGAAAGTTTAGTCAATTCAGGATTATTGTAGTTCTTGATTCATGAATTTGTCAATACTTGCATAAAAGCCGTATTATTCCTTACATAAGTTCCACGTTTTTTAAATTGATATTTTTTTTCCCTAACGTCAGTTCAAGTTGTGTTTTCACGTTTGTTGAATCATTATTTTTTTCAGTACCTTTTTAGTTCATAAATTAATTTAAAAATTTCGACTGAAATGAATAGACTGAAACATCGTTCAGGCCAAATTAAAAGCAAACTAACCAGATTTCAAACTTATTTGAATGACTTTCAACTCGACGCCGATAATTTGAGTCAACTCGAAAATCGTCTCGCAAAGATAAACGATATATTATCCGAATTTGAATTGGTGCAAGATGAAATCGAAGAGAAATTATTACTAGAGAAAAACCTCGACGAACAGGCGACCTCGAAGGAGCGAGAATCCTTCGAAAACAAATATTTTGAAGCTAATCTAATCTAAAGCCAAAAACATATTAAAAGCTCATTTGACGCCACCTGTTTTTGTAAGAAACAATAACGTAAGTCTGACTCAGGGCCGAGTTCATGTGCCCCTAAATTACCTGCTTTGAAAATACCTGAATTTTTCGGTCTGTATAGTCAATGGCAAAGTTTCTACGAAACTTTCTCCGCACTGGTCCATAACAATGGGAACCTCCAAAATATCGAAAAATTTTACTACCTGCAAGGGTCGCTTAAGGGTGAGGCAGCCCAGGTATTTAAATCGTTGCCAGTTTCGGACGCCAATTATTCAAAAGCATTCAAACTTCTGAGTGACCGATACGCAAACCAAAAGGCTATTTTGAACGAACACTTAAGAGAAATATTCGAATTACCTGTAATCTCAAAGGGATCTCATTCTACTTTGAGAAAATTGTTAGATACTTTTCTGATAAATTTCCGCGCACTAGAATCTTTAAAGGAACCGTTAGATCAGTGGAGTACGATTCTCATTTATCTATTGGTTGCTAAGTTAGATTTTCATTCAAGAAAGGAATGGGAAAATCATTCGAAACAGATTGAAGAACCTTCACTCGATGACTTTATCACGTTTTTAAATCAGCAATGTAATATTCTCGAATCGCTTTACGATAAAACCACTAACGTTAATCGCAACAATATCTCGAAAACATTTTACACAAACCAAGAAAGCGAGAACAACATTTCCTGTCAACTCTGTGGCCAATCACATCCCATTTATTTCTGTAAAGTTTTCAAAGGGTTATCTTTGGAAGCTCGTCACGCCGAAGTGAAAAATGGAAACTCTGCTCCAATTGTTTGAGAACAGGTCACAAACAAGTAGAGTGCAAATCGGGGGGATGTCGCGTGTGCAACAAACGCCACAACACGCAACTGCATGACTCTCACCGCAATGAACCCGATTTAAATGAATCGCAGAATCATAACACCTTCAGATCAAACGTGAATATGATTCATAATGAACCGAATACCACAAATGCTTCTGACCGTCTGGAAATTGGAAATAACGGAAATATTAATTTGCACACGCACAAACCGGCGCAATCCACTGTTCTATTATCAACGGCCTTAGTTGACATTGTGCTTCCGAGTTGCAACGAGCAATTCACATCCCGAGTGCTGCTAGACAGTGGTTCACAATCAAATTTTATTACGAAGTCGTTGGTAAAAAAGTTGAATTTGCCCACACGCAAGACTAATGTACCTATCTGTGGAATCGATCGAATTAAAACCACGATCTCGGAAGAAACATATATTTGTCTTTCGTCGAAACAAACAATATTCAAAACTAAAATTCAATGTCTTGTTATCGAAAAAATAACCGACTTTTCCCCACAGGAAAGTTTTGAATTCTCCCCGATGAATATTCCGGAGGTACCTCTAGCTGACCCAGAATTCAATTTAGCTAGAAATATTGATGTTTTGATCAGTTGTTCTCTCTTTTTCGATATGTTACTGTCGGGTCATATCAAATTAGGAAAGGGGTTACCAACGCTTCAAAACAGCAAATTAGGTTGGTTAGTAGCAGGAAATGTGCCGAAAGTGGAACAAAAGAATCACAATTTCCTTCTTCTCTCGAGAAAAAACCCCAATCAGAAAGTGAAGCATTTCGCTTTATCGACTTTAACATATGGCACGAAGCCGGCATCGTTCCTCGCGACTCATTGTTTGAAGCCGATTGCATTAGAAAAGCGCGATGAATACCCAAAGACTGCGACATTAAAGCTAACGATATGTACATGAACGATGTTCTCACTGAAGCAGCTAGAGTGGAAGAAATGAGCCAGTAACCACAATCTCGCGTAAACCCATCTCCTCCATCTTTGCGTTCCGTTATTGACTTTGCTGGACCATTCGATTCAAAACATAGCAAGCGGTTTGTTTCTAGACGAGGTATTTGCTGTGAGTTATATTCAGATAACGCGAATAACATTATCGGATCTAATAACGAGTTGAAGGCCATTCAAAATATCACTCGAGACGACAAATTTTCGGACTATATTGGTATCAACAAAATTGATTGGCATATCATACCAGCTCGGTCCCCTCATTTTGGCGGTTTGTGGGAAGCCGCTGTGAAATCGTGCGAACACCACTTGAAAAGTATAGTGGGAAGTCAATTGTTAACCTATAAGGAATTTTACTCGGTTTTGACACAAGTTGAGGCTGTTCTGAATTCTCGACCTATAGTAGCCCTCTCGACTGCACCTGACGAGTTGGAAGTGCTGACCCCGACGCATTTTTTAATTGGTCGACCCCTGATTGCTGTGCCACAAGTGGAATCAAACGACACCAAAGGGAATCATCTGAAGCGGTATGGGCTTATGCAGCAGATGTTTCAAGACTTTTGGTCCCGTTGGGTGCAGAAATATCTCCCCACTTTGCAGCAGCGCACGAAATGGCAGTTCCGGAAAGATCCTGAGCTCACCGTTGGTGCTTCGGTCCTGCTGAAAGAAGATCACGTTCCCCCCTGGTATTGACTTATGGGTAGAATTGTCGAAGTCTATCCTGGTCAAGACAATATTGTGCGTGTGGTGAAGTGCTCCGTGTTTGAACGCTCTGTGGCTAATCTATGTCTATTGTCACATCCAGAACAATTTGTAAATATATTACTGATACCAAAATAATGTAAATACTGTACCGTAACTTCAAATGTTTATTGTATATATGTAATTTTAAGTAGTTTGATAATTTTATGTTACTTCTGTTTTTTGAAAGGTACGACCTATCAAGGGGGCGGCATGTTGAACGTATTTTGTCCACCGTGTTTCAACGTGACAACGCTGCTCATCCCCCCTATCGGTGATCCCAACTACCTGGGATATTTTAGGGTTTATATACCCCCAAATTTTAAGTTGTAAGTCAATAATAGTATTCAGTCTCGAACCTCGTAATAATAGTATTATTCAGTCTCGTAACCTGTAAGTATTATATTATATTATTCTCTCTCGTTCTCGTACACGTTCTCGAACAACGTAAGTAACTATCTTACGTCCACGAAGAAATACACCAGCTGTAAATATTTTACTCTGTGTCTTATTTCAATCATCACGAACCCGATTAGGCTTTTTGTTCCTGAAGTAATTCTACCGACGACAAAACCCTAAACACAGTGTAACGTATTTAAAAATCCAATACGCTATGGGCCCAGCTTGCTTCCACTGAGCAATATTAAACAATATTTGAGATATGTACAAAAGAATTTTTGTGAATTGTTGAGATAAGTTGAATTTCAACTCAATATAATAGCTTGAGATACTTAACATGTACTGTGTGAGTTATTCACCTACGACAAATTATTCATGTACATAGAAGTAACAGGAAACTGATAACTTAACGTTATTCAATCATAAAGGATTAGAGAAATAACTGCAGTTCTTCTCATGGAAACTATTATTACTTCATCACAACATAGACCGGTACTAGTTGGAAAGTGATAAACGAGGGGCAAACCGCTGAGCAAATTCTGTACACCAGACATCCCCTCAGTGAGGGACATCCCCAGATATCCCCAGACATCCCCAGACATCCTCAGATATCCCCGGACATCCCCGGATATCCCCAGACTTCCTGAGACATCCTAAGATTTCCTGGGATATCCTCTATTACTTAATAGTTGGTATCGGTTTAATGAGTGATTAAAAACAGTTTGTAGCACTATGTGGTGTCCCGAAATCAAATTGAAAAAAAAAATCTATTGTTTAATCTACTCTTGAACAAAGCATAACACAATGAACATATTTTATGTAGATATTGAATGTTTTCGAAACAGAGCAGAAGTGAGTTCTCTGAAGATGACTTATATTCTTATTCAAAATTTATAATTAAATGAAAATAGCTATATATTTGACATCCCTCGATATTTCTGAACTGCCGAAAAAAGAATCTGATTAGTCAGTGGCAGATCCGGGGGGGGGGGAGGCACACCGGGGAAACTTCAAAATACACTCGCGTAGAAAGGAAAATTTTTGGAGTGTGGTTGAAAATTCATTGAAAATTAGGAGCAAGCGGGGGGTGAGTTATTGGTCCTGGAGGAGGGTATGCCCTCCCCTAAATCCGCCACTGATAAGTGGCTTTTAAAACCCAGCAAAGCCGTTAGTGGAATGTTTAATTTTTGCTTGTATAATTTTCGATATCAAAATGAAATTTTTTATGATATACCCACATAAATATATGATATGTTTTATCTATATAATATATTTTTATTCCTTGAGGCGAAGAATTCAAACTATTTCCAGGATAAATTCCAATAGTAATTTTTCACTCTTTATTACCAGGTTCGTCATTTTTTCCATTTCTAGTTTGAAAATTATTTGTTTAAAATGAAATATTCTTGGATTGATCCTTAATCTGACTTATAATACACTGCGCAAAAAAATTAACGCACATTCTGAAAATCTCAATTTTAATGAAAGTTAACTCTACATTGACTTTATAACTTATTTTTTATGTTCTCTCGGGAAGGTTTTGAACGAAACAAGACTCATTAAATGGGAGAAAAATTCAGGATTTCACCGAATCTCATGTGAAAAAAGAGAAATGAACAATATTCAAAATACTGGAATGCTGATAAGTGATTTAATACTTGGTATTTCCACCCCTTGCGTTAATTACAGCTCGGCAACGACGGTTCATACTCAAAATGGGTGATCTTAAAATGTTTTTATCTAATCCTTCCCGGATTTCTCTGAGTTGGATTCCAAAGACATTCTCAGCCTTCTATTGAGGTTGTCCCAAACCTGCTCAATCGGATTGTGATCTCGACTTCTTGCTGGCCATTCCAGAGACTGTTTTTGATATCCCTCAACTCGTCCTTCAGTGAAAATATAAAAATATAAGGCATGTTGAAAAAACAACGAGACGATAATAACTATCATTTATTTGAATATACAGGGTGCGCGGCTGCTCTCCACGGTTTCATGTTTGTTTCTGATCACTATTTATAATTATGATTAGGAATGTATCCCTCTAAATTTCCATAAAATTGGTGGCATTTGGTTGGTATTGATTTTCAAGAAACTTCTCAATAAAGTCAATTTCAAACGTTCTTGTCAAATTAGTGCAGGGTTTGAAAGGAGCATTTGGTGTATTCATTTTTTTTAATTGTTTGTGTTTCAGTAACTTGGGTGAAAAACCTATACAAGTTTTCGTAAAATGCCGAAACCTAACAGAATATGTTTCAACCCATATCTATATTTCTTTACAAATTCCAAATCGCTCTGTATCGATTGAGCAGATATGAAAACTCTTGTGAAAATGAGTTTCAGGGTGTTTACCATACCCAAATAAGAATAATTTATATCGATTGAAATATATTCTGGGAGGATTCTGCATTTCTTAAAAACTTTATATGTTTTCACTCCCAGTCTCTGAAACAGAAATAATTAAAAAAAATTCAATTGAGATGAAGTGCTCCAGCGAGAATCTTTGCACTTATTTGTCAGAAGCAAAGTGGTCTTGAAAAAATTGTTGCCTAACAGTAAAACTTAAACGGGAATAAATAAAAAGGATAGTGTAACGTTTCGGTGTCTATATCAGACACCTTCTACAGACAAATTTGTAAAATCTTCAGAATTGTGTGTTTTTTCATTTGCAATCTGATTGACATTGAAAGTTATCAATATAAAGAGATGTTGATTCATCTAATTCTGAAATTTCTTGGTGTCATTTCTTTCTTTAATAAATCAATCCAAAAGGATATATTCCAACAGAACAGTTGGCCAAATTATCTACTTCATCTAACAAAATACATGTGGATTCCTTAATTTTCCTTTTAAAATTATCAGGTTCCGTCACTAGGATCTTTGTGTTGTTCCAGTTCATCATATGATCTCCGCTATTTGAACGTATGATCAGCAATTTGTGATCTTGTAATGTCTCTATTTTTGATGTCTCTCCTGTATAAGATTTTCCACATATACCTACAGGGAATATTGTAAACACAATTTTTTGATTTCTGTGTTTCATTTATTGGTTTCGTTCTGGTAAAAATGATCTCAAATCATTTTGTGTTTCGAAAACAGTTCTTATGTTGAATTTAGAACCAATTCTTCTTATGGTCTCTTTAAGGCCAGGAATATAAGGAATGACGTTCAACAAATTTGGTTGTTCCTAACGGTTGTCTGTTTGTACCTGACCATCATTAGAATTTTGACTAGATAAATAATTTATGTGTGTGCAACACTTTGGTGATATTAATGCCCGTATTCTGCTTTTCATCTGTAAGCTACGAGATCGTAGCGTACTACTGATCTTTCAGATTCCTTAGGATAGTAACAAAACAAGAATAATTCCAGAATTGCATAATTCTGCAAATGTTTCCGTAACTATCGTACGCTACGACCTCGTAGCTTACAGATGAAAAGAATGAAACAAGATTAGCAGTAAAAAATCTAACTCCACCACTTTTCGTATTCTAATTGATATTCATAACGAATATTGTATCTAAAGATTCCCTTTATTTCGTCAGTATGTAAATAAAAATCAGCCTGACATCTCTAGATAAACATCAGACTTCCCTAGACATCCCAAAGACATCCTCGGACATCCCCCGATTTCCTGAGACATCCCCTGATTTCCTGAGATATCCCCAAGACATCCCGGGACATCCTCAGATTTCCTAAGACATCCCCGGATATCCTGGGACATCCCAGGGATATCCCCAATCTTGTACACCAGACATCCCCAGCGGTTTCCCCCTCGGTGATAAATAATTATTTCGGAGCTACGTTCATTCAATGCCTGCTGCGCGGTATTGTGTGCTCGTACGCTAGGGATTTCAAAGAACTTGAGCTTGCGTCCGACCAATTCCAACTAAGTATCCATTGCCGTGAATGGTAATGTATGTTAAAAAAGGTTTAGAAATGTACACCTGCAGTGTACATGCAGTTTTAGGTCTCGATATCTCATTTAGAATTCCGGTGGAATCCTATGCATCCATTGGGGTTCGGTCAAAATTTTATATTTGTATAGGTACATGCTACTCGATGATCTAGAGAAGAACTAAATATGAACACATTTGTTCATATATTATGATGATATAATTTCTTCAATAATCCGAAATAAATGGCAGAATATCAAGGATTTGTAGACTATGAAAGTGATGGCTTTAAAGGCTCTAAGGTCATTAATATTCAGAGATGTATCCAATGGAGAACCAATATGATATAAATTCTGCAAGAAGAAGTATGTTATTTTTTCATATTTGAGTGCTTTGAGATCAAAAAGATTGAATTTCGATATATTAGAGAGATCTTTGAGACATTTATTAGGGATTGGCGATTTGAGAACTTCGAGACTTTTATTGGAGATTTGAGAAAAAAGAGAAATCTTAAAGAGCCAAATTGAAGATTGAGAGTAGAATTTGAGAAAAACCCTGGTATAAAACTCCCTTTCAATCTCACAGTCATTGAAGAAGTATACAAGAAGATGGTGAACGTCCTCCAGGACATTCCGATGCCTAGAAACCAAGAAGCACCTGTACCAGGAAAAGATGGTGACCAGTTTGCCAGACAAGCTTGTAGTTTAGCTGCAGGTGCGAGCGCGAGACAGTATATATGAGTGGTTGCGAGTGAAACAGCATGATTATAATGACTTATGCAAAAAAATTTTTGGGTACAGATCTATATAACTAATCATTTAAGAGAATCTCAAAAACATCTGAAGAAAAGACATTCGATGCTACAACTAAATCAAATTGTTAATAGAGTTAATTAAAAATTTTTAACCATTTTATTTAGTTGTAGCATCGAATGTCTTTTCTTCAGATGTTTTTGAGATTTACTTAAATGATAAGTTATATAAATCTGTACCAAAAATTTAACTTCTTTGCATAAGTCATTATAATCATGCCGTCTCACTCGCACCCACTCATATATACTGTCTCGCGCTCGCACCTGCAGCTAAACTACAAGCTTGTCTGGCAAAGGGTTGGCACTATCAAAAATGTCTGGCTAATGAGGAAACATTATCTATTTATTACCCAAGTATTATATATAAAAATCAGCTTTTATACTATAACGTAAGTAGAATTACATATAATTTAATGAACATTAAGGGTGTCTGGCAATTAATGACGTGATTTTTAATGATATTCTGAAGGTAATATCAAAAAATCACACTTTATAATTTGACGAAATTAGATCAGTATTTTACACCCCTTTAATACCGTTTACCTGCCAAAGCCAGGGTGAGCCGAACTTCATAATTGTCCATCGTTCTAACCTGTGTTGGGAGCATGCGTAGACAAGTTTTCAGCTTTTATAAAATAACGAAGGTCTGGGGTTCACGGGCTCTTGCTCTATGAGAAAACACAAGGCAAAAACGAGAAGGCCCACTGAAAACTCGACTGAAGATCGAGTAGAGAATTATCAAAACAAAATTTGAAAAAAAAACGTTCATTAAAGAAACTATGAAGGCAGAGAAAAATGATGCGATCAATTTGAATGATGAATATAAAACACTGAGAAAGGAGCTTCTGAAAACATCCAAATCAATTGTTGAAGACTTTTTCAAAAAAGAAACATTAGACATAAATACAAGAAATGACATTCTCACTAAATTGAGAAATATAGAGATAACCGTTAAAATTGGACATTGCGAAGAGATTTATGCTTTAGTTAAATGTTTTATATGTTTTTCGAATATTAAATTATTTTTTGAACAGAAAAAAAATTGCACTCCTCGATGGTTAAGAGGCAACTTTTGTAAACATCTGAGAGGCCATAGGAGACCTCTATGCTTCACTCAATGCAGGAAAAATGAAACCCCTCAAAAAAAAGTTACCACCATTTTGAATTTTTTCGAAAGAGAAAAACATGATATAACGAGTATAGCCCCAAATGCAGTGAACACCAGTGAAGATAGGAATGTCCAAGAAAATGGAAATTTAATCAAACCATGTAGTTCCACCATTTTGAAACAGCCGTCCACTCCATTCGAAAATTGTGGTGAAACATCCAGTACAATAACAATTCTCGAAAACATACTGGTCAATGAAGGTGTCACATCGGGTGTTACTAATGAGATTTCTGATACTAGTTAGTAGAGGAAGACAAACGATTCCTATCGATATCAAAAATGTAATGCACCTTATAGCTGAAACTGCATCCATCAACAAAAATGAAGCAAGTAAAGGTAATAGGTATGATGAATCGCTGAAGAAATTTTCCACCTATTTATTCATTGTCGGAGGTCGAGTACTTTATGAGACACTTCACCATAATTTACGTGGAGCCCTACCTTCTATATCAACCCTTCCAAGAGAACTTTCTTCGAAAAGAAACTTTGAAGATGGTACTCCACGAATACTTGATCTCAAAAAACATTTAAAAACGGAAACTTCCGAATATAGTATGGCTTAGCGAAGATGGTACACGGATCAACGGACGAGTACAATATTGTTCATCAACGAACACGAATGTAGGATTCGTTTAACCATTGAAATCCGATGGATATCCAAACTATAAGGCTCAGGTAGATATTGTTCAACACATATTTTGTTGTCTCTTAAATTTTTTGTATTTCAGGCAACTTCGATAGATAGAAAAAATACAACGACAATTCAGAGAAGAAAGCAAGTCAAATTATGCTTATCCCTTGGTAGCACAACCATTAGCAGAAAATAGTTCTTCATTCTGCTATTCGGTTTTTGGCACCAATAATAAATTTAAAGCTACTTATGTTCTCAGGAGATGGACAACTATATTGAGAATGGCTATTAATTCGGAGATACAAATTCTGAGCATGTCTTCTGATGGTGACAACTGGCAGTCGCCTTCTGAAAGTCATGAAGTATATAAGCAAACTATGTTCGAAACACTAGAATCCTGAATGGACTTGGTTTTATGCTGAAATGACTCCTGAAATCATTTGTGTCCAAGACAATGTACATATTGGTACAAAACTCAGATCTCGATTATCTACTATATAAAAATAAGTCGGGATTTCCTCCCTGACGCTATAACTCCAGAACTAACGAACCGATTTCAACGGTTTTGCATTCGTTGGAAAGGTCTCGAGCTCCGCGAGGTTTGTAGCAAAGAAAATTCAGGAAAAATTCCAAGATATCGAGAGGAACGTGAGAAATTGGTAAATTTCTGACATTTCTGAAAATTTCATTATTTATGACATCGAATTCAATGACAACTGTCAAGTCTAGCAAACCAGTTCAGAGGTCAAAAAAGCTTTGCAATTTTGAGAAGGTAAACGAACAGATCTGAATCAAACAAGGTACGAATATCGTTTTGAGTAGTTCTATAACGTTTATTAATGAAGATATTTGTTCCACGAATTCTGAAGTAACCAGGAAGAACACAATATTATTGACATAGGTACGTCTGATGTAAACATTTGTTCGTTTCGAGTGGAAAACGTTATTTTTTCTGTGACGGGAAAAAATGTGACATTTATATCTCTTGACAGGTCACAAAATATGACTTTTTACGAAATTACTTTTTCCCTGTCAAAAAAATGATTCTCTATGTAGCCGGGAAAAAAGTACTTACTTTTTTCCCGGGGAAAAAAATAATTTCGTGAACAGTTATATTTCTTTCACCATAAATGGTCGTTTTTCTTGTCACAGAAAAAAATAGTGTATTATACACGGAAAAAATGTTAGATTTTAGCTCTCGGCTTTTTGTCTCCCTCTGCTTCGCATCGGGAGACAACACAACCTCGAGCTAAAATCTAATACTTTTTTCCCTTGTATAATAAATAACTATTGAATAGGTAAGTCCAAATGAAATTATCAACTTCAACGTTCATTCAACGAATTCCTAACATTTCAGCAAACAAAAAACATCATTCAGGTCGCAGTGATATTTGAGGCTTCTACTAAACCGAATTTTCCTTTTCACTGACAAATAACGTAATGAGAAAAAAATTCGGGGATTATTCGTATTTGAGGGAAAAAACGCCAGGAAATGATATTAAACTGCATGTATTATGATAATTATCGATATTTCAATATATTTTTTCGATTTCCTGATATGTTTACATATGTCTTTTTGATTCCTAATAAACCCTTTGAAGTCTGAGGTAAACAGTAGTCACGTGTAACAAGGCAAGTGGTTGTAACGACTAACGTCTAGGTGTGTGGACTCGGTGTACCGGGTTCGAATACCCATCGTGGCATATTTTGTTTATTCTGGATAAGAAAATTGTTTCCAGGTTCAAAGAAAGCTGATGAAAATAATTCGAAATTTTCATTTGCATGTTTTATACCTATGGGTACGTTTTAGATATTTACAGGGTGTATCTATAAATCTTTCAATTATTTCACATTTCTACGTTATAACAAAAAGCTTTCAATGAAATTGAAGGGGCTTTTGAATTTCGAGTGATTTTTATAGAAGGTGGGATTTTAGAAATAGATAGTATGCTTCGAATTCATACAGAGTGCTCCTATAAACATGTCGAACATTTTGAATCTCTGCATTATTGCAGGGACATTTCAGCAGAAACGAAGAAGTTTTGAAGTTCAAATGATAGGTATACTATCGATGGTGGGATTTAAAATATATTATGCTTTGGCTTTATACAGGGTCTTTCTAAAAAAATGTCAAATATTGTGATTTTCTACTTCATAACACGAACATTTGTATCACTTTTCTTATAAATTTTCAATAGACGCTTTGAGTATATACAGGCTGTGTAGTGTAGTTAGACAGATACTCAGGAATAGATCAAATATCTATGAACATCAATAACCAATGATGATCTATCGACGTATACAAAACGGTTCGAATGACCTACTGTTCATCTGATCTATCGGTTCAATTGATCTACCAATTAAATCATTCTACTTAGAAAGGTAGATCTACCGGTTTCACAAATCTACTTAAAAAGATAGATCTACTGGCCTGACTAGAAAGTCATTATTTTTTACATGGGCAGTTATACGTTGCGTGTTCACGGGTTGGGAAACCATCCGCTTTGTTTGTGTTAACGTCAGACCAAAAAACAAAAATATGGTTCACCAAAGAGCACTTCAAAAAAACGGATAGTTTGCGGACACGTATAACGCTTCAATTAAGTATTTACTTTGGATTCACTTTCATTTACTAAATAACACTTCATTTTTGTAATCGAAATGAATTCATTACTGTTGTGAAATGAGATAAAAGTTTTCCTTTTCAAATATGAAAAAAAAATTTTTTCTTCATTTTTTGATCACCAAACGAAATTTTACATAAAACGAAGCCAAGTGGTGGCGAAACGGAGTTCGCCTGGTTTGCCAGTTGAACAATAAAATAGTATTGCCATTTGGTGATTTTCATATATCTGTGGATCACTTGAAATCTCCAATGGAAAAATTTGATAAAGGTGTCCACTTTCTGGTAGAAACAGATATAAATGGCGAAGATAAAATGAATTTTGCTTCTGTGAATAAAATCTGTAATTCCAAGGTGATTGAGCTGTTAGAAAATGAAATTCCGAACAGTAGGGACACTGTGCTATTTTTGACTATACTGCAATATATACTGGACGCTTACTTGCAAAAAGATAAACGGTGGCTGATATGCTTGTAAAATGTGGTATGCGGTATTTCTTCTGAGAATTTGGCGACAGTGGATCAGGAAATCCGACAAATACACCTTAAAGCACAACTTCCTGACTTTAAATACGTAGGTACACGTGCACTGAACTCAATGCAAATGCTCTTGTATTATTGATAAAAAAAAATTCTGCGGAGGATAACTTGTCATCTGATATGTTTTTGCCTTGGCTAATGAGCAGTCAACCATGTGAGCAATTGTTCAGAGCCACTAGGTCTATGACAAGTACCTTTTCTACAGTTGGGAAAATCAGCATGTTAGAAATTTTGCACAGACTGAATAGAATTCAATTCTTGCAAGACGTGAAAAGTGAACTGAAGGACAGTTATTCCTTCCCTAGGAGTAATACCTCGAGTAATACACACCATACTGTCCATTCAATAAACTTTCAGGGAATGACGGATGGTGAATTAGAAGCCATCGTTTTGAGAGCCCAAAAAGATGCTGTGGAGAAAGCTGAAAAGGCGGGAATAGAGAATTATAACCAAAAAACATTAATTATGGATATAAGAGAAGTACCAGATTTAGAAGCAAATGACCGCTGTGAATTGAATTGTGATAATGATTAAATGGACTGTGATAATGATGAAACCGACTGTGATTTGGATAGTAATATAATAATTGTGAAGGAAGTAGAGATGAGTTAATGATATCACTCTGATAGAAGACTTGTACGAAAAGCTGAGCGATGACGAGGAACAAAAAATCTGGAGGAATCATTGAAACCTTTTAAAGAACAACTTGATTTGAAATATCACTCTCATAAACAGATCGATGAAAAAAACAAAAAGTTTTTTGAAAGTTGTTCTTGAAAACGGATCAACCAAAACGGTGAAAAAAAACCTCACTAGTTGGTTATTAGATAAAGACACCCCAAAAACTAAGTTCAGATAGATTAGAAAGGTTCAAGTTCAAATCAAGAAAGAACAAAAAGAATGTGAATAGTACATATTTTTCAGTAGAAACACAAGGAAAAATAACGAAGAAAAAAAAATAGGAATCTGAAGAAGAGTCGGAAATTATATTAGATGATTCTTCTGATGCATGTCACAATGGAGACATTTTGAAGATGAAAAATTGAGGAAGAAATTACCTCACTGCCTTCAATTTTGGTTTCGTGATGAGATGGAGGGCCATAACACCTTTCCAAATTTAGTGAAATCTATCCTTAAAAAGAGGAATTGAATGCTTCTGCAGTAGTGTACGTAAGGTTCCATGAAAATAAGGCTATCAAATTATATGAGAGGACGAAGGGAGTAAACATAATTCGATGCGGCTTATTCATTGACCCAGACACCTTTTTTGGCAGCCTCTCCTGACGGTTAATTAGAGATGATAGATTGATTGAAGTCAAATGCATCCAATCCGTAAAAGGAAAACTGAGGGATCACGACAAACCGCATTGCTACAGTATTAAGGAGAAAGGAATACCGTAAGAAACTTTTTATTGTAGATGTTCGACAAAATTAACATATTTTTTTCAGGTTGAAACTAAATCACAACAATTTTACCGAATAGAAGGACAGCTGAATATACGCAGAAGATATTTTTCATTTCGTTTTATACGCAGATGATGATTTTTATGTTGAAAAACTAAAATTGATGTTTCATTATGAACGAGATGTTGCCGAAACTGACAGATTTTTACATGAAATCTATTCTCCCGGAAATAATCGATGCCAGAATACCCAAAGGAATGAATGTCAGAGAGCAAAATTAATTTTTCGATCAATAAATTTTATTCACTATTCGTACATTTTTATTTTGTGATGATTACAACTCAATTCGAGTTCAACAAAATGAGATAAGTCATCATAAGAGAAAGAATTTGGATATAGTTATGACTAATAGATTCAAAATTTGATATAAATCAAACAAATCCTAATCTTAAAAATATGTTAATGAATGCTTCGAACTTCGAGAGAATTATGTATTATATAATTATGTAATGCCAACCCGGATTCCTTTAGCCAAGACAATCTTATTACAGCTTTTCTAATTCATATACCTATGTTATAATGTGCATAATTGCAACTCATCATTTCTGCTGAGTTTAAACAATATGATTATAAAACTATTGTGAATGCCTCTCTCGAGCGAGGAGATTAAGTATCGAGATATTGTACGCTTTGCTTCGCTTAATAAAGTTGATTTTTTTAAAATACGGTTTTTCTCCCTAAAAACATAATTGGCGACGAGGTGATGGGATTGTGCCGGTCTTCGTGAAACGAATACGGACTGTCAGTGTTAACTGTTAAGGTGCAACAAGAACAAGGAGAGGAATACCAGAAGCCCTGATCGACCGAGTAGCGCCTTCGACAACTTCAACAAAGAAAAATCAAGAACTGCAGAGGTGAGCAAGAGCAAATCCTTTACTTTTTTCCCCAGTTATTTAACCTGGCCCAAAGTTTATAAAACCAATTCTAATCCAATTTTTTTTCCCGTACAGTTTTGAGAGTAAAACCTGTATAAGTTTTCCTAGGTTTCTTTCCAAAAACCGATCAAATAATTCAATTTATTAATAATTTTTTTCTCAATCATACATAATTGATTCTATTATAGATAATTTAATCGATAATATCGAAGCTTAATTTGAAAAATAACAAAATGACACAGGATAATAATACTTTCGAGAGAATGAAGCTGATTGCCTTTTCACGCAATCAATAGTTCCATTTGACGGAAAACCCCGCAAATTTAACAAGATTTTTAAATCATTGCGAAAGATTTCCAGTAAATTCAGATCAAATGATGCATTACTTAATGAAGCAATATAGATATCATTAAAAAGTAAATTAATAGGTACAGCTAGTGAAATAGTGAGCAGCAATGAACGCATCACTTCTAGCTGGACAGATTTGAAAAAATTCCTCAAATTGAAATTTTGAAGAGAAAATAGTTTTAACTGTATTATTTTGGTATCTCCAGAATGCCCAAAAGATTTTAGAAATGAAAATGATCTAGAATTCCTAGAAAAAATTGTCGATTTAAAGAACAAATATGATTATCAGGTGGAGTTATCCGAATTGAGTATAGGTGAAAAGGAACAAGAAAAAAATATCGCATCTAGAGTAGCCACTAGAGTTTACTTTACAACATTAACCTGAATACGAACTGCACTGAGAGGTCATGGGATAATGAATTACGATGAATGGTAAATTTTATTAGGCAAGATTT